>CM057086.1:6317003-6589503 GCA_029959045.1 Taenioides sp. WSHXM2023 | reverse complement strand
ACCTCGATCACGTTGAGGAGCTACTCTCACGTTTTTACTTTTAAAGAATGCTTCAAAACAGCGCGGTTTTGTGGACTAGGGTTTTTTATTTGCGGAGGACAATTTCTATGGATAATGTGGATGAGACGCTGCAGTTTAAATGTACAACTTTTTGAGATTTTTTTCTCCATTTCCTGAGTTTGTATCTTGCGTCTCTGTGTCCGTCACTCCGTCTGCCCCTGACGCTGTTTTATCGTCTGTTACCGTAGCGTTGCTGATGTTTGGTGGTTACGATCTGTCAGCAGCTCAGAGTCACACACAGAGACACCGCAAAATCGCACACGAAGACACAAAGTCGGGTCACGCCTCCCTGAAATCAGGGAGAAGCAGATCGCAGCCGAAATCGGGCAAATTCTCCTGGAGTGTGGCGTCGAGTCTACTTTGTGTAATGTAGGACCTTTAAATCTCTGACTCATTACAGATACAGACTAAGAACTAGATGTTTCATTATGTCGTTTATTTCTCCTCTTTTTAAAGTGATAGTATGTGACTATCTGTGGGTGGAAATTCATCTGTGTGATTCCATGGAAACAGAAAGTACAAACCATACTGTGGAAGATAATAGCGAAAGGAACAACATTTAAAAGAGATCGAGCAGGAGGCCCTAGATCAAATAAAAGTCAGGTTTGTGGAGATGAAAGCCTGTTCAAGGGTGTTTTCAGCGCCGTAAACAGAGTAACCATGAAAAAAACATGAATTTATTTTTCCATTTTTCTATTTTTGGTCAAGAAGTTACATACTGAGGCTTTAAAACGTAAATCTCAATTCTAATCGCAACGCTTCTCCGAAATATTGCAATTACCAACTGGTTGGTTGTCAGCTCTACGGAGAAGCAAGCCTGCACATGGTAAGAATTCATGTTTTCTAAGGTACTTTTTGAGCTATAAAACGCCTGGAACTGAACAAACGCAAGAGAGATATGTTTAATGCCATGCTGTGGAACATTCCAGGTAAAGAAATAACACTTCCATGGAGACAAGCAAGTAGTGGACCATCCATCTTAGAGGTTACACAGTGCAGCTTTAAAGGCAATGCTAAAGTTTACTCAAGAAAAATATTACCTCCTCGTTTCAAATCCGTTTCTCTCTTTCGTAGAGGATCCAAGTTTCGTTTTTGGTGTGACAGAGTGGAACAGTCCAGTGCTGTATTTACGCGACACCGGAATGACACATGCCCCCGTCACAGCGCTGACAGAGAGGCAAAAACAACAAGAGAACTATCTGCTTAACCTGACGAACCCCACAAATCCTATTAGAAAATACTGAACCGATACTCCCATCTCACGCACACAACACACTGCTGAAACAGGCAATACTGGTAGTAGTAGTAGCAGTAGTAGTAATAGGTAGTACTAATAGTAGTGGTAGAAGTAGTAGGGGTAGAAGTAATAGTTGAAGCAGCTGTAATAGCAGTGGTAACAGTATTAGGTAGTAGTAGTGGTAGTAGGTAATAGTATTAGGTAGTATTAGGTAATAGTAGTGGTAGCAGCAGTAGTAGATAATAGTGTCAGCTAGTAGTAATAATGGTGGTGGTGGTAGTAGTAGTAGTAGTAGTAGTAGTGGTGGTGCTAGTAGTAGTAGCATTAGTAATAGTAGTAGGAGTAGTTTTAGTAGTAGTAGTAGCAGTAGTAGTAGTAGCAGCAGTAGTACTAGCAGCAGTAGTAGTAGTAGTAGTAGCAGTAGTAGTACTAGCAGCAGTAGTAGTAGTAGCAGTAGTAGTGGCAGTAGTAGTAGTAGTAGTAGTAGTATGCAGGTAAAAGCAGCTTTGAGGTTGAAAATGAGACCGAATTGCCCTGTCTGCATCTCATTCTCAGTGAATCAGAAGTGCACCGATAGCATGCTAGTTATTGTTAACTTTACTGTGACAGTAACCACCTCTGGTCTCTGAAATTTGAGAAAAACATTTTAAAAACTCATCAGGGTAAGTGAGGAAGAACTTTGTACCACTGCAAACTGTTTTTAATGAACTACATCCTGTTTTTGCAATCAGATCTGCTTTAAAAGGGCTCAGAACAGAAAAAAAAACACAAAAAACCCCACCAAAGTTCAACAATTAAGTAAATAAACTATAGAAAAAAGCACATTGAAATTGTGAAGTCATCGTCATAGTAACTGAAGCAGAGGCCAGCACTCACCAGCAGCTGCTCCTCTCTGAACGCCAACACAAGTGACTGAAGACTGAAGGCTGCAGTCTGAGCCATGACGCAACTAAAGCCCCGACTTATCCATCGCTCCAGGGCAAGAGAAGAGAGGGAGAGAGGAAAGGAGGAGAGGAAACGGAGAGAGAGGGAGAGAAGAGTAGGGTAGGAGGGGAAGAAAGGAGAAAGGAGAGGATGGGGGCAGGAGGGAGGAGGAAGGGAGGAAGGAGAGGAGAAGAGGAGAGACGAGGAGGAGAAGGGGGGAGGAAAGAGAAATTGAGAGCTAGAGAAAAAGAAGGAGATTGAGGTGACAAAAAGAAGAGGTTAAAGGGAGAAAGAAGAAGAAGAGGAGGAGAGGGGAGAGACAGCGACAGAGAGCTAGAGAGAGAGAAAGAAGGAAGGAGAGAGAGGATACAAAAAGAAGAAGAGGAGAGAGAGAGAAAGCAGTGGAGAGAGGAGGAGGAGAGGGGAGGAGGAAAGAGAGAGAGAACAAGAAGGAGAGAGGGGAGACAAGAAGAAAGGAGAGGAGAAAGAAGGAGAGGAGAGAGATAGGAAGAGACAAGCAGAAGAGGGGAGAGAGACAGACAGAGAGAGCTAGAGAGAGAGAAAGAGAGGAGGAGGAGGGAAGATCAGGAAGAGAGAGGAGGAAAGAGAGGAGAGGGGAGTGGAGGAACAGAGAGAGAGTGAGAGAGAGAGAGAGAAGAAAAGGGAGAGAGGAGTAGAAAGGATAGAAAGGGAGATGAGAGAGGAGAGCAGGGGAGAGGAGAGGAGGAGAGAAGGGCGAGAGAGGATATGAGATGAGGCGAGAGAGATAGAAGGAGAGGAAGAACCAAAAAAAGGAGGGAATAAAAGAGGAAAAAAAAAAAACCGACACTCTTTGCTCCATGACAAATCCACGGCATCGGAGCCACCTGTTCAAACACGACCAGTGAACTGATCACAGGTTGTGTTTACGGCGTGATAGAACGCAATGTCATCACTTCAGATGGAGAACAGGGCTCTGCGTAAATCTACGGGTGATTCACTGTCCCTGAAAGAAATGTTGAGAAACTAAATCCTCACACGAACTTCAGAATCTTTGTCGGGGATTGGATACACAAATTTGTCATACTAATCTTATGGTTTAAAGTCTTTTCAGCAACAATGACGTGACTGCGTTCAATTGTACTAAAGAGGAAAGTGTTGAACTTTGTGGACAACCAGGAGAACGAAGAACTAAGCAGCTCTCGAGGTCAAAATATGTCTGCATTTAATTAGAAAGTGTTTTATTGTCCGATCAGGAAGTGCACTGTTCTCAGTCTAGTTGTTGTTCACTTTGCTGTGGTGGCAAAACTCCACTCTGGTCTCTGAAAGTTGCAAAAAACTCTTAAACTCATCCCTGCGAATCATTAGGATGCTCAGAATGCATAAGGTAAGTGAGGAAGAACTTCGGACTACCGCGAACTAGTTCTGTCTTTCACGCTTTAAGACGGTAAAAATCAGGTATACCACCTTAAAAACCCCAAGTTTCACTGATTTCTAATTTTCTCTCCACTTTAATTTTAAACTACAAAGC
This sequence comes from Taenioides sp. WSHXM2023, assembly GCA_029959045.1. Taxonomy (NCBI): domain Eukaryota; kingdom Metazoa; phylum Chordata; class Actinopteri; order Gobiiformes; family Gobiidae; genus Taenioides; species Taenioides sp. WSHXM2023. Next base: position 6,585,772 of record CM057086.1, on the reverse strand, counting down.
TGTCACGTGAACCCGACCTATAGTAACAGATTTTGAAATAAGAAAGTAAAGGGTCCGAAGATGGAGCCATGGGGAACACCAGAATTGAATAAATAAATAAATAAATAAATAAATAAAAATAAATACATAAAAATAAATAAATAAATGAATACATGTATAAATAAATAAATTGAATAAAATGAAAAATAAATAAAAATACAATAAATAAATAAATAAATAAATACATAAATAAATAAGAAGTTTCAAATAGAGTGTTTTGATAATGGGTTTGGCTTGGCAATGTGATGCTTGTCACTGCAAGTAAAGACACCTGTGTAATGAGGAGTTTAATCACTGGGCGCTATGGCAACAGGGGAATGGAAAATCACTCGACAAATAATAACAAACAATAAATTCTGTATTAAGATTTTTTTTTTTTTTTCCAACCTCAAATCTTTTCAAACTTCTGAAAAAAAATATCTGTTTACTATCACAAAAATTAGATAAATTTTTTCTTTATACTGATCAGTGACAAGACTTTTTTGTTATTTTGCCTTATTAAAACAAATAAAAACTGTAAAAATTCTTCCTTCAAATTTTGAACTCCAAACTGACAGAGGACTGGCTGTAGACCTCTCATTAAAAAAACCCCAAGTTCGCTGATAAATAGACAAGAATGAATCTCGGTCAGTTATAATTCAATTAATTTCACAGTACACGAAGTTCAGAACTCAAACGCTGCCTCCTAAAATGGAAATGTACACAATCGTATATGAAAATTTCACTTTTAGTTGAACTGAAGTAAAAGTATGACTATTTGTACTTGCCAAAAATACTGAAAAGTTTCACTCCCATAATTTAAACCACACTTAAGTTTGAACAAATGTTTTTAAAAGGCCTATTTTAGGCTATTTTCTGATCTATGTTATAATGTTGTTTCCTCATCGCAAATGTTCCTGGGGTTGTGTTTTGATTCATTAAAACATGTTTAACATACAGAGTCTACATATTTCATCTGAGTTCTTTTCTCAAATAGAAAACACTCTGTTCCACCTTGTGATGTCATGTAATACAGGATGTGCTCCAGTGTTTTTAAACTCCAAACACCTTCACTTGAATCATCTGGATGATTTCAGACCTGGAATTTCCACTTCTACTGAACTAAAGGTAAAAAGTAGCTTGAAAACTACCACTTCATGACATCACAAGACGGACAAAAGCATTTTGCGCTTTGGAGATGTAGACAGAATAATAAACCAGGATTACTCAAACACGTGTGAATGAAACAAAACATAACTCTGGGTATGTTTTTGAGGAGGTAACAACATTATAACATGACTAAAAGCTCACAAGAGTCCATTTTGTGTGATATAGGACCTTTAAACATAAAAAGCACAAACCAGTTTTAGATTTCAAGCCACTGTGTCACATGGAACCTATATGCCATAACACATGTCCAAACTAGAACATCTTGTGAAGTCAAACGCAACTCTATACAAACCAGGTGACTATATCCCGCCTATATTTTCTTTTAATAAAACTGCCTTGAAGCCAAAATCCTGGGTAAGCTTTGCATTGTACGTACCATATATTTATAGCCCTCTCCCGGTCAGGACAGCTCCAAGCCTCCAATGAAAGAACTGATCAATATCTCTGCAGTCCAATATGTACAGATGTCCGCAGGGTTAGTCCAGATCTCCAGCGCTCCTCCTCTGTGGTCTTCAAAAGTTGATAAAAGTTGATGAGAAAGGTTGAAGGATCTGAGCAGGATTGAGTTGAGTTCACTCAGTGTACTACAGCAGTGGAATGGGAGGGTAGACTTGAACGCACACGCAGAGTATCTCCAGACCCCGCCCCCTTCTCTCTCTCTCTCTCTCTCTCTCTCTCTCTAGCACGCTTTCATTGCCTCTCCATGCTCTCTCGCCCGCCCTGTCTGCTTTCATTTATCTCTCTCCTTCTCTGCTTTTCTATACCTCCTTCTTTCCTTCCTCTCTCTCTCTCTTGCCGTCTCTCATCTTATCTCTCGATGCATTACTCTCTCTCCTTCCCCATACCACCCTTTCTCACTCTATTCTGTCTGTCTGTCTCTGTCGCTCTCTGTCTGTGTGTCTGTCTCTCTGTCTGTCTGTCTCTCTCTGTCTGTCTCTTTCTCTCTGTGTCTCTCTCTCTCTCTGTCTGTCTCTTTCTCTCTGTCTCTCTCTCTCTCTCTGTCTGTCTCCCTCTCCAACCCCTCTCTCACTCCCCTTCTTTTTCTGTCTGAATCACCCGCCACCACTCTCCCCTCTTTTCCTTCTCTCTCTCTCCCCTCTTCTCTCCCCATCTATCTCTTCCTTTTTCACATGTCTCTATGCTTCTCTCTCCCTCCCCTTTCTCACACACATCCTCTGTCTCTCTCTCTCTGTCTGTCTGTCTGTCCATTTCTCTCTCTCTGTGTGTCACTCTCTCCCTCGTCCTTCCTGCACTCTTTCACTCCCCCTCTCCCTCTATCCCTCCCCCACATGCTCGCACACATCCTGGCTGACTCATGTAAACCAGAGTCACACTTGTGAAACCTGTAAACTTTCCAAACTCATTTGATTTGTTGAATCTTACTCAGCCAGAAGCTTTTGGAAAAGGACCATATGATCTTTAGTCAGCTCTGAGTTTAGGGAGTGCAGATACACATCTAACTTCTGGGGTGATAATGGTACAATATATTTTAACATATTGATCAGTTAGAAAGTATTTTGACTGGAGCAAAGGACGTTGTGGTAGATCCAGTGGTTTGTGTTGGGAAACTAAGGAAAATCCTATTCGTCAAACTCCAATGACAATACTTTAAAAATGTATTGCAAACATCCACCTATTTTCTTCAGAACAGAGCAGTTTGAGCTTTGGAGATGTAAATGGACTAATAAACCTGTATTACCTAAACATCCATCCATTTTCTTCTGCTTTATCCAGTGCCAGGTTGAAGAAGCAGCAGTCTGAGTAGAAAGGTCCACACTTAGTCCCTCCAGGGTATAAGACATGAACACCTCCCCGAGGAGATGTTCAGGAGGCGTTCGGAACAGATACCCTCCAGTCAGCGGCTCCACTCTGAGCTCCTCACCCCATCTCTAAGGGAGCACCCACTGTACCCGCGATCATGTTCTTTCGGTCTTGTAACTGTCAAATTTATTGCAAACAATGTAATCATAATTCACTCCATGCGGTGGTCTGACGGTGTTCAAAACGTGGAAAAACACAACTAGTTTAAAGTTAGAGAGTCAGAGTCTAGAGTATTGCTGTCACGGTAGCAACAACTAGCATGCTAACAAACCACTTCCTGATTCTCGAACGACAGGAACACTTTATAACGCGATGCAGACAGCGCACAGCGGTTTCATTTCGACCCCAAGAGCTGCTCTTACAATAAATCTGCGTCTTGCCTTGGATACTATGCGATCAAGAATCATTAAAACACTAAAGCCACCAATCAACTTTTCTGACAATTTCTTCAGTTCAGCCGACGAGCGCCCATTCAACTTCCATTAACACATCTGAAATATGAAGAGCTACACTAATACAAGCTCCCCATGCGTTTGAGAGCACGTTTGCAGAGGTCTAAACTACAGGGTTCGCATTTTTTACACGTAATGACACCCCACAGAGACTGTATATTTAAAGTGCGTTGAATAATTGCCGTCTTTGTAATTTGCCAATTGCGCCCGTTTGAATTGCGCTTTGATGAGTCTGTCAGAGCCTGTAGGTGGATTAAAGACATCTTGTTATCCTGTGCTGGATGGTTTTTGCGGGTGGTTAAAATTTGAGACCGAAATCCCACACAGTTCCATTGGGCTAATAGCATGTTTGGAATTGGAAATCGTTCAATGCTCGTTATCGCTTCTGTGACTAAACCCTAGCAGCGTTTTGATCAGGCAGGACTGTTTACATTCACCAAACCGACAATTAAAGGGATTCACCAACAAGGAGCTCACACGGAAACAGGATTCAGGGGGTAGTCTCTTCTATTCTGGGAGCCTGCTATTATTTTGAACTGTGGTTACGGAGATGGAAAGCAATGATGATATCCACATTATTGAAGATGCACTGTGTAATTTTTCCTGTGGCTGATGTCTCCATGGGGATGTTACTACTTTGTTTGGAATAGTCCATAGTATGTATGAGATTAGACTTGGTTTAGTTCTGATTTAGTCCTGGTTCAGCTCTGGTTCAGTCCTGGTTTGAATCTGGTTTAGACCTGTGCCATGGTTTAGACCTGTTTTATACCTGTTTTGGTCCTGGTTTAGACCTGGTTTAGTCCTGGCTTAGTCCTGGTTTAGTCCTGGTTTAGACCTGGCCTATGTTTAGACCTGTTTTGGTCCTAGTTTAGACCTGGTTTTGTCCTGGTTTAGTCCTGGTTTAGACCTGTGTGATGGTTTAGACCTGGCTTAGGTTTAGACCTGTTTTAGACCTGTTTTGGTTTAGACTTGGTTTATTCCTGATTTAGTTCTGGTCCTAGTTTAGACCTGGTTTAGACCTTGATTTGTGTCTTTTCTACAGACTGACCAATATGGGTTTTCCATGGCCTATGCCAAAACCGATGGTTGATCTCTGTAAATTATGGAATTGAAATTTACTACAAACTTTATATTTAGCACAAAACTATAAGAGTTGTGTAGTCACTTTTGTGTCGTTGTGTCTTGCACTAAGTGTTCAAATAAAACCTGTGTGTATTCATTAGGCAGCAGGTTGAGCCAAACAGAATATCGGCCGGTGCTGGAGATTGAAGGCCAATAGCCAATGCACTAAAAATTGCAAATGTCGAACAACAAATATGTCAGTTTATCCCTTTTCCTTTTGTTTATATGTAGCTCAAATGTTTGGTTCTTGAAGTCACACTTTACGACTCCACGCTGCTTGACCCACAGGACCCTTTAAACACAGTGTCCATCAGGTGGCCTCTTCCTGTTTTCCTTGTATGCTGTGATGCTACTTCCTGACTGTAATGTCACTTCCTGCCTGGATGGTCCACGGGGTTTGGGGCTGGCGTCAGGGTTGTGTTTTGTTTGAGAGGTCATCTATAGATGTACACAGACCAGTGGCTCTTTGTTATTCTTCGAGACATTCATTTTCTATAGGCTCATTTCCTCACAACATCACTGCTGCCATTGTTGTTGCACTGGGGTGTTGTAAACTAACCATCCATGTTAGTATACTGGTGAAATGACGGAGAGCTCAATTCATAAAATCTATGTTTACATCTAAGTACAACATGTAGTATATCTAATATTGTCTATCTTGCATTTATTTAATTACAGTAATACAAAAATACCTTTACGCTCATAGTACGAATGCATATCCCCGATCTGACCTGTAACCTGGTCTGATGGCATCACCCACTTATCTCCATAGACAAGGCAAGTTTAATGCCATACTGTGGAACATTACAGACTAAGCAATACCATCTCCACTGATACAAGCAGGTTGATAGACTGACCTTCAGAAAACTTATAGTGCACCTTTATAGGAAATATAAGTACAATTTTGATTTAAAATTTCATAAACTTGTCCTAATAAGAATTGTAAAGCCGATTTATTCTTATTATTAAAAACCTTAATGACCCATGTATTTGGTGCTAATCGTTTATCAGTGCGAGTGCTGCCTCTGAGTGAATTCTGGAGATTCTGAGTGTTCATGAGCCTGTCCAAATACTGAGAATGAGACAGACTTGTATCTGTCCCTTAAAGTACTGGCCCCTCAGGTTCAGTTTGGATAGCATCTTTTTTAAAACAGTAAGTGCACAGGCTCAGCAAACAATTAGCTTAAAAAGTAACCAAAATCTAAACTGAATACAGAAAGAAAGTGCTATAATGAGTCCATGGGAGCTGGACAGAGCACAGTTCCATTAGACGCAGCAGCATGACTTCATACAGTAAACTTTCCAGAGTCACATCCTTCCAGCGTTCATCCTGGAAAATGCAACGGAAAATCCACAGACAGTTTTGTGCTGCCATTCAGGTAGAGCAGCGGTCATGTGTCTGTGTGGTGAGGTGAGCAGGGAGCAGAGCAGTGGTCTGTGCACAAGGAAAAGTAAATAAGACGGCTCATTTAAACAGAAGAAGGTAACAAATGTACTAATGATATAAGTAGAAGGTAGGAATGGATAACCAAGACAGTCAGAAGTTTATAACTGTTCCATCTACCAAATAGGCCACGAAAATAAGGTGTTTACTAGCTCAAATAATTGATCTCTACAAAAATCACTCCACAAAAATCAAGATCAAATCAAAATGTAAAAACTTAGGAAGCTTTTTCAAGTTCAAATAAGAATTCTGATAAAAGTATTTATCAAAATCCTTAGATAAACCCAAAATCCTTAGTTGAACCCAGCCATGGGAGTGGGTGGTTGTCTCCATGGAGATGTTTTTGTTCCCTTGAAAGTTCCACGGTATGACATGAAACGTTATTTGGAAGACTTACACACACATTACTACTACATTACTAAGATCACGTTATCCATGGCACATTGAGCAGGAATTGAACTGACAACCCTCTACACTTAAGGCAAATGTTTAAATAACTGCATGATAGGATTAGTATTTGTCAGACTTTAAACCTCAGGATAGTGGCAATTCTCATGTAAACTCAAATAAAACTGTCTTAAAAAGAAGACGTCATGTTCTTACTCACGTGTGACAAAAACCTCGGTTGTGATGTGAAAGAGGAGAGAGGGGCTGAAACCTTCGCTCATCTTTTTCTATGTGCACATTATACCAGCGCCTCCAGCTGTTTGGCTTTGGGAAGGGCCCCGTCGCCATGACAACCCACACCTTAAAACCCCAGTCTAGTCCTGTCCTGTCAGGAAACTGAGAGCCGAGAGAGAGGAGGGAAAGAAGACAAGAATGTTATATGAGTTTGAAGTAAGAGAGGATAGGGCTATACTGAAGAGGAGACAGAGCTTGTATGCATTTTATTTTTAATTTTTCAACTTTTTTGTAATATACTTCCACAATTTTCAAATCTAAAGGTCATGACTAGTATTAGAATGTTTCTCTGACTAGACGGTGCTGAATTGGCAGGAGTGGTGCTCAAATTACAGGTATTTTTATTGCTAAAGATATATTAAAAACATGCATTCTTACGGTGGGCAGGGTCACCTCTCCACTGATCTGATATCTGAACTTGTAATCATGGAAGTACAGTAGTTAATACTCTAGAACATTCCAAACAAAACAATAACATCTCCATGGAGTCAATTTGCCCCCAGAAAATTTCCATAGAGCAACTTTAAAGCACAATGTATCCATGGGTTTCAGAATGATGCGAAATTAGCACCGTTGCCATAGCAATTAACAATTTAAAGAATATATATTATACCTTCTGACTGGGAATAAATCTTCAAATCAAATTTAAAGGCCTTGTGGCTGATTTCCATGTTTTACAGCAACATGTGTCTCATATAAGCAGCTCTTGAGGTCAAAATAAGGCTACTGTGCGCTGTCTGCATCTAATTAGAAAGCGTCTTATTGTCTGATAATCAGGAAGTGCACAGTTAGCATGCTAGATGTTGTTAGCATAGGCCTGTCACAATAATTACTATACTGACTTATCGTTCAATACGTGACAGATGGAACAATCATTTTTGCGGTAAGTGTTTGTTATTTTTCTGTATCATGGTGAGATTTGAGCTGAGGGTGGTTGCATAAGTGGCTTCTTTGACTCATTATGGATACAAACGCAAGTATTTCATTAAAAACATGATGCGCAACAAATAAATCGCATAAAGATAATGTAAATTTTGAAAGATTTCTGGTATAATTAATTAAGTTTCAATATTATCGTTTATCGTCTATACTTTCTTCAACGCTCTGGTCTCCGAACGTTGTGAAAAGCCCTTATGAATTCATCACGGTGAGTAATTAGGATTCTCGGAAACCCTAAGATAAGTGAGGAATAACTTGCAAACTGTTTAAAGGTGCCAATAAGGTTCATTTGGTCTTCTGATAATTTGTTATTAGGTTCTTTTTTCAGACCATGAGTTTTCATATCTGACAGTTTGGAATGGTCACGTGATGTTGCTGTGAGGTGTCCGGTCAGTTGATTTCTACAGGTTTTGGCTGCAGTCCGACTTCCTCAGGACAGTATCCCAGGTGTGTGAGAGTAAAAAAGCCCCCTCGTCCCTGTTTATAGTCATCCTGCCTCCACCGAAAACAAACTCTTGGTCTGAAAAAATAACTTAATAACATATGTTTAAAGCTGCATTATGTAACTTTTGATTGGGGGTCCGTCATCTGCTCGTTTCTATGGATATGTAACTGCTCTGATTGGAATGTTCCACAGTATGACATTAAACAGCTCTACTTAACATTTATTCAATTACAGGTAGTTTTACAGCTCAAAAATACATAGAAAAACAGGGATTCTGACACGGGTTGCCTCTCCACAAACCTGACCTGTAACTTGGTCTGGTTTGGTTTCCGCAATAAGAGAAAGATTTAATATCATAACGAGAAACATTCCAGACAAAGCAATAACATACCCACAGAGAAAAGCAGTGACGATGACGATGGTTTGACAATGTGCCTTTAAAATGAACTAGTTCTGTTTTTCACGTTTTTAAGAGCTGTAAAAAACTGTTAAAAAAAACAACAAAAAACAAAAAAACAAAAAAAACAAAAAAAGGTCAACTAAAATGACTCAGAGTAACCTTTGAGCATTGTTGCATAACCCGGGTTCAGCCTAAGCTTTAGTTTGAGAGGACGACACCCTGAGCCATGGCATAAATTATACATTACAAAGCAGAACTGCACTTCGAGATAGACTGATACAGAGAAACACAGGAGCAAAGACCTCTGGGAAATACAGGCTTTCAGTCCAGTGTTTGCGCTGTGTCCAAGAGGCTGCAAATCAAAGGGAAGCACCGTGCACTCCAAAACCTCTTAGAGTGAAACATTAAAGTTTAAAGACATTTTGCAGAAAGAAAAGAACGGACTCCGCTGCAGCTAAATCTGTCCGAGAGTCTATTTTTATTCTAGCCATCTTTCAAACTTTTATTCCTATTTGCTTCTGTTCATCCATTAAGCTTCTCTGTATTTTGAAACGCACGAAAACAGGCAATTTAAAGGTGCACTATGTTCCGCAGTATGGCATTAAACTTTTCTAGCTGGCGTTTAGTCACTTACAGGTGTTTTTACTGCTAAGGAAATGTCACAAAAAGCATGCATTGTCACTTGGAGTTGGCTCGCCTCTCCACAGATCTGATGTGTATCTTGACCCGGTTGTGTCACCTGCTTGTATCCATGGAGACGTAAAAGTCTGAAGCCATACTCCATGTAGACAAGCAGAAAAGTAGATACTACACTATTATATTGTAAAAGCCACAATATCTAGAAAAATATGGATTAAAACACTGGTTACTCAATTTTCAGACTGACAGATTTTTATACTGGATGCCCATCCGAATGCAATCGGACGCAAAGGGTTAAGTGTCTTGCCCAGTGACACAATGACAGTATTTATTTCAAGTGAGGATTGAACCAGGAACCTACAGCAATGAAGGTGAAGGCTTATCCAGACATTAATAATAATAAAAAAAACAAATAAATAATAATAATAATAATAATAATAATAATAATAATAATAATATACATTTAAAGCAGGTAATGTAGGTAATGTCAGGAATTACACCACACAAAATAAAAGTGGTTATTTCATATATTTATGTCAGACTGTAAGAATTGTAAACATTTCTCGTAATAATCTTGATAACAAAATTCTACACTGTGATAAGCCTGTGTTTTCCAAGGCAAGCCCATCAAGTCAATAGGCTCCCATTGAAAACTACACACACACTGCCCCCTTCTGTTCAGGGCTCGTAAGTGTCTGAAAAAAAGCAACTCTTGAGCAATGGGCTGAATGAAAGATGCGCGCTTATAAAAAATACAGGTTTCAGAGCTACGGCAAGACTGATATGAGTCATGTATCCACTGCCAGTTATTTCCTCGTACATTTGTTGAAAATGCAGGAATAGTGAGGATTGTGACATCCTGGAACAGAAAAAAGAAGTTTAAGAGAAAGCTGACAGATTCATTTTGGGGATTTTCAGGTCTACAGTCATTTAAAAAAAAGCCCAAAGTAATAATTTTTGAGTGATAAGATATTATGGACAATACACAGACAGCGCAATAAGACAGACCTCCAAGTGTTTTTTAAAGATGCACAGACATGTCATTGTTTTTTTCTGGTATGTTCCACAATATGGCATTAAAGTTACATTAAGTATAGGCATTGCTAAAAAGACCTTAAAAAAAACATACATTGTTATATGAGCAGGCTCACCCCTCCACAGATCTGACCTGTACCTTGGTCTGGTGCGGTTTGTCTCCATGAAGACATACAAGTTTAATGGAACATGGTTTAATGGTTTGTAACTTAGCTTGGTGCTGTCACATGCTTGTTTTTAATGAAATGGGAAAGTCTAATACTGTCTAATATTGTGGCACATTCCAAGCAACGCAATAACATCTCCCTGGAGACAAGTAATGAGTGGACCCTCCACCAGAAAAGTTACACAGTGCACCTTTAACTTTCAGCTTCTACCTTTAGTTAAAGGGCTTCAACCTGTTTTGGGTCAAATGTGTCTTGTTCCAGTACAGACATATTGTAGAAACAGCTCAAGTGTACTGCCTGCGTCTAATTGGAGAGTGTCTGATAATCAGGAAGTGTGTTTTAGCATGCTAGTTGTTAGCTTTACACTCATGGCCAAACTTTGCTCTACTCATTGAAAGTCATTGAAAGTTATGAAAGTTGCTTAAGCACTTATAAACTCATCCTGGTGAATCATTAGTAATTGAGGAAGAACTTTGGACCACTGCAAACTGTTGAAAATGAACAAGGTCTGTTTTTCACATTTTTTAACACCGTAAAAATCAGGTGGAGCACTTTTAAATACATTCAGGATATGTAGCAGTCTCTAATTGTTTTCCTGCTAATCGCACAGCCCACGAAGAGCTAACCATTCATTTTCCTAATCCTTTTACATAACCAGCTCAGCCCTGACCCCGGGTAAAGGAGACAGGTGGCGTCAGATGAAGTTTGTCCCCTCCTCTGTCCAAACACTATCCTTAAATATTGCACACGACCCCGCGGTGACCCCCCGCATGCGGCCCCAGAGAAAGGCGGATGTGCAGAGGTCGACGGGACAAACAGTGCATCCTGGAGACACTGCGAGGAGTTATGTTACAGGGGAGGGCTCGGGCTAGGCTCCCATCGTCACACTTTCATTTGTTTGTCGTCATGGTGAAAGTGAAGGTAGACATGCCACTGTGACAAATGGAGATTATTGTGGGAAAAAAGTGAAATCTGTCCTTCTTCCCATGTCTTTTTTTAAGCTGTCCTTTTTTCATCAGTAGATAAGGAAACATTTATTTTAATCACATGGGGAAATAGCAACGTCGCAACCGAACAGTGACCTGAGCAAAAAATCAGATTTTAATTGAGATTCAGTATTTTTTTTTGTTCTTGGCTGATGCTGATGCCGACTGTTTAGAGCAGCTGATGCCTGATAAGATCTGCCGATATTTTTGGGCCGATTTTGATTATTTTCCCCAAAAAACATACTTGAAATTACAACTAATAGAAATATTGTCTATGTTTTTTACAGCTCCGCTCAAACAGTTAGAGATACAGGACTACATTCATACTATAATACTCCCTACAACTGTACAACATCTCACCCTTATGTAACAGATAATACTCCCTACAACTGTACAACAACTCACCCCTATGTAACAGATAATACTCCCTACAACTGTACAACAACTCACCCTTATGTAACACATAATACTCCCTACAACTGTACAACAACTCACCCTTATGTAACAGATAATACTCCCTACAACTGTACAACAACTCACCACTATGTAACAGATAATACTCCCTACAACTGTACAACAACTCACCCTTATGTAACAGATAATACTCCCTACAACTGTACAACAACTCACTCTTATGTAACAGATAATACTCCCTACAACTGTACAGCTCACTCTTATGTAACAGATAATACTCCCTACAACTGTACAACTCACTCTTATGCAACAGATAATACTCCCTACAACTGTACAACAACTCCTTTATGTAACTGTGATATACTGTATTTATATTGCTGTATTTGTTTTTTACTTTACTTGTACACATACATTTATATAATTATGTCTTATTTGACATCAGTCTTTTGCTATTTCTTTTTGCTACTTATTTAGAAGTTTTATTACCATTTTTATATATTTTTACTCTTTGTTATTGTAATATATTGTGATGTCTGAGCTACTGTGTCCAAGTCATTTCCCTTGTGGATCAATAAAGTTTGTCTAAGTCCAAGTCTAATAATGAAAATATAATAAGAAAAGACAGTCTCAACAGAAAAGATTTTAGACATCCACGACCTTGTTTTTACTACTAACCCATAATGGAGCAGTGTAATCTCATTTTGTGAATCCTTTGTGAATTCAAGTGTTCAAACAAAGCTTCAAATCAAATATCGGCCGAGACAAGAGATTTAAGGCCGATAGCCGATACGCAGAAAATCGGCCAGATAGATCGCGATATAGAGCTCAATTTCTGTTTCTAATCAATGCTCGACCGCTCTTCTGTAAATAAAAGCATGAAGTTTGGAGCACAGTTCAGACTTCAGGAGAAGAAATGTGACTATTTAATAAGGAATAAACTTGATACTTGATACTAGGGATGTAATGATATCCAGAATGCAATTATTACAAAATTATATATGGCTATAAAAAAAATTGGAAAATTGTAAAATCAGCTGTGAAACGGGTCACGGTAAAGCACCTCAGGCGGTCACTATTTTGTCCCGGTTGTGTTGAATCTCATTTGAATCCGTCTAGCTTCCTTCTGAGAGCTGAGGACATCTCCTCCTTCACCTTTTGTCTGCAGAGAAAGGACGGCAGGGGACAGGGGACATAATCTGTTTGAGGACACAGCTCAGGAGACAGGAGCCAGACTGTGGGCGTGTATAGACCAAAACATAAACACACTGCAAAAATAGACCTAAAAATTCCAAATATTAATCAAGTACTTTTTCCTTGCTTACTTCCGAGTCCAGGATTATGGTTTACTTCAATATACCTGACTCCAGCCTTCAAAAATATTACTGCTAAAATCAAGTGGGACAATAGTTAAACAGAGGGTTAAGCATTTGCCTTCAAACCAGAGGATAACGGGGTCTTTCTTGCAGTCAAAATACAGTATCTAAGGTGAATAGGGAGGGAGTGATGAAAAATTAGAGCTGTTACCATAGTAATTAACAATTCAACAACATACTAGTATTATATACCTTCAAAAATATCAGAGGCCGGTACGCAAACAACCTGTGTAAAGTACTGTACTTAAGTAAAACATTTAGGTATCCGTACTTTACTTGAGTCAATTTTACAGTGGATACTTTTTACTTTTACTTCCCTACATTTAAGAGCAGTTATCTGTACTTTCTGCTCCATGAAAAGTAAAAGTATTTTTTATTATAGTGTGAGACCTGCTGAAAAGGCTGAGGGTTTATTTTTAACGCATTCACAGTTTGAGCAAACAAAAAATTGAACAACAAAAATGAACACTGCACTACACACTATATATTTGAAGCTTTATTAGAGCTCAAAATCTGTGTGACACTTCTACTTTTTGCTCATTAAGTACATTTTTAAACATCTGCTTTAATACTTTTACTTAAGTCGATTTTTTCATATGATACTTTTACTGTTTTTTTTCCCCCCTCCAGTATCTGTACTTTTACTTAAGTAACAAACTCAAGTACTTCTTCCACCACTGCATATAACCAAGGGTGATTGAAGTATTTATGTAGGTTATATTTTTGTATTTAAGAAGTTTCTTGTGTTATAACGTATTTCAAGTTGCATTAAAGGACCCATATTATGTTATTTTCTGTTATTTTCTAATGTTGTTTTCTCATCACAAACTGGAGCTGGAGTTGTGTTTTGTTTCATTCACACACGTTTAACACACAAACCCTGCAGATTTAGGCTGCGTTCTTCTCTAAAATGACAAAACACTGTGTCCCACAAGTGCTCCACTGTGTTTTTAAACTCCATGCACCTTCACTAGAATCATTTGGATCACTTCAGCCCTGGAATTGCCGATCACTACTAAGCAAAAATTAAAAAGGTAGCTCTTAATTTGATAACTACCGCTTCATGACATCACAAGGTGGAACAGAGCATTTGGAGCTAGACTAATAATAAAGGGTTTCTCAAACATGTGTGAATGAACCAAAACACAACTCCAGGTCTGTTTTTGAGGAGGTAACAGCATTATAACTTGACTTAAAGCTCACAAGAGTCAATTTTGCGTAATATAGGGCCTTAAACATTTTTTTATTTCACGGTATCTTATGAAGCTCTTCTTTTTTGCAGTGCACTAGCTCCCCTGGCCAGACTCCCATTTTGAAACCAGTAGCTTCAAAGGAATAATTCATTTCACAGTCTAGTGGCCAGACGCAACACACGCCCCTTTAACACCCAGAGGAGCACGCTCACTTTGGCTCAATATACGACTCTATATGACCACAGCAGAGGGGGTGGGATTAAACACACAGGGGGCATATATAAGGGATAATGCCCCACTGAAGCTTTTATGAGGGGATGACGTCAGACATGTTCATTTGGTTGCTAAGGAAATAACAATATTGGAAATAATAATGTAGGTGCAGGGATAGATAGTGATTTAAAGGTGTAACTTTTCTGTTTGTTTGTTTTTTTAGCTATTTCTGGACCATAACTATTAATTTAAGTGAAGAGATTTGTAATTCGATGTATTGTGATATTGTATCTCACAATAATATCGTGGGCCAGTATCACAAAATTTCGGTTACTGTTACATCTAGGGATGCACCATTACCACTTTTTGAAAACCGTTATGAGTACAACTATAATCATTTCTGTACTTGCCAATACTGAGTACTGATACCGATACTTTGCCCCCACCCCTATGAACATACACCGAGTGCGTTACATGCACATCAGTATCCCGGTTATGATCCATATCCCGGTTATGATCCATATCCCGGTTATGGCAGTATTGAGGATATGCTGTTTACTGCACTGACAAACCGGGATACTCATATCCCTGTATACAGGATCAAATGTAGTACCTCAGTTTCTAGTCATAATTTTACAAATGTGTACAAAAAATATATATTTAATAAACCAGGGGAAAAAAAACAACCAACCATGATATTATAATTCTGTTTAATTTAGCTTTGCGCACATTTGTTTACATTTTACAGAATGGAAACTTAAAATCACATGGCAAATTTACATAAACTATGGCTAATTTACATAAACTATAAGTGCTGAAAAAAAAACAGCTGGCTGCTTGTGCTGCTGATGCGTCAGCTTCTGTTGGACTAAAGGGCAGGACTCAGTGGGATATGAGTGTTCTTCCTGTGACAGAGGGATGTGCTGCTGATGATGAGTCTGTTCTGTGCGTATATCACGTTGGAGATGGTTCATGTTAAACTTTTCAGTGATCATACGTGTGCAGGTCATACGTGTGCAGGTCATACGTGTGCAGGTCATACGTGTGCAGCACAGCTCTTTATTTAACAGTCATTTCACTCATGTACAGTCTCTTTATTTATCCCGGTTTCTCATAACCGGGATACTGGCTTATTCGAGATACTGAAACCAGGACACTGCGTAATGTGTCGTGTAATAGTGGTATTGGTGCTTGGTATCGACAAATGTTTAACAAGTACGAGTATATTAAGAAAGTATTGGGCTGATACCCAATACCAGTATCGGTATCTGTGCATCCTTAATCCCCTCTTCACATGTGTCAGATGTTCTGTTTTAAAGTGCATTATAAATACAACTGGATATAATGGTAAATTTAAAAAGAAAAGTTAAAATATGTAATTGAAATGGCCTTATTGTAATACAGAGCTTTGAATATTTTTGCATGTCCCTATTGGTTGCAACAAATAAAAAGGCATAAATCTCTAATATGTTTTTTCCATTAAAAAAATACTTTTATAGGCTAAAATGCAAAATGACAAACCAGACTCCACATCCCAGGGAAAGCAATTTAGCAGCAAAGTGAAAGGGAGGAGACTGCGAAACTTGTAATTGTCATAATTTAAAGCAAGCTACGTGTTGTTTAGATAGGGGTCATAAGCTGTTCTTTATAAGCTCAAACGCTTCATAAATCAGGGGGTCCCTCTCAGACTTCCTCCTCAGGTTCAGACCAGGACTCGCTCCGGTCCTGGCCTCATTTCCTGTCAGCTGTCTGTGATCTGCTCTGGACTCAAAACATGGACGTGTCCTCAAGGAAAACGACAACTGTATTACACGGTCACATATGCACGGACTAGATGGTGATTTTGTGACAATTTAGGACAGAAGAAATGTAAGTTCAGGATAAAGTATTTTCAAAGGGTCAGGAGAGAGAACTGCTCTGGAGTTACTAGTGGATGTACTCAAATGAATGGAGGAAGCTCAAGTTAGAGCTGAGAAGAGGCAGCTCAAAATACATTTGCAAGTAGAACCAAAAACAAAGACTACACCAGGTCTACACCAGGTCTACACCAGGACTACACCAGGACTACACCAGGACTACACCAGGACTACACCAGGACTACACTAGGACTACACTAGGTCTACATCAGGAATACATCAGGAATACACCAGGTCTAAACCAGGTCTACACCAGGACTACACCAGGAGTACACCAGGAGTACACCAGGAGTACACTAGGTCTACATCAGGAATACATCAGGAATACACCAGGTCTAAACCAGGTCTAAACCAGGACTACACCAGGTCTAAACCAGGACTGTGCTAGGTCTAAACCAGGACTATACCAGGTCTAAACCAGGACTACAACCAGGTCTAAACCAGGACTACAACCAGGTCTAAACCAGGACTAAACCAGGTCTATACCGGGTCTAAACCAGGTCTAAACCAGGACTATACCAGGTCTAAACCAGGACTACACCAGGACTACACTAGGACTACACCAGGACTACACCAGGACTACACCAGGTCTAAACCAGGACTACAACCAGGTCTAAACCAGGACTATACTTGGTCTAAACAAGGACTATGCCAAAACTACTGTGGGTATAAACCATGTCTGGTACAGGAACAGGACTAAATAATGAATCAATGTACGTTCTTGCATGAGGAGCCCGTTATCTGAAGGATATCATCATCATCATCATCATCATCATCATCATCATCATCGTTAGCAGACTGTCTAAACCTGCATACACAGATCTGATTAATAGTCTAAGACAGATCCTATTAATATTTACAGTTGCATTATGTAACTTTTCTGGTGGAGCCACATGACTGTGTCCAGGAAGATGTTATATTGTGTTGTTATTTGCCTGGATGTCCCACAGTATGGCATTATTAAACTTATCTGTAAAGAAATAAATGCTAGATATGTTTATAGCTCAAAAAACAAGCATTCTGACTATGAGCAGGCTTGCCTCTCCATAGAGCTGACTTGTAACTTGACCTGTAACCTGCTTAACTCCATGGAGATAGATGCGGCATACCTGGTAAAGCAATAACATCCCCATGCACATAAGGTAGAGGCAGAAAAGTTACACAGTGCACCAATCAATACAATATTTAAAGGGTGTATTATACAAATTCAATTTTTTGAGCTTTCTACCATGTTATATTGTTTTTCCGGGATGGATGCATCGACTGGATATATCGGGATGCACGCCGACTGTGTTGTGATAGCGCTCTGAAGGGGGAGTGACTTAACATGTGGAGCAAAGGGAGGGTGGAGTCAGAGTGTCAAAAAATAAAGTGACACTTTAAGACGTGTTCATGCATTGTTTTCAGTGCATTTACCATTTTCAAAACAATAAAAGGTAATATGGTGATGTAAATATGTTATGTGTTACAGTTAAAACTCCACAGAAGTAAAAGTCCAGTGTACTGCATGTTTCTTACTGTCCCAGCTCAGTGGTTTTTCCAGTGTATCAGACTCAGAGATTTACCTTTGAGGCCCTCCTGCGCTCCGAGCACTCTGGATGCTGGCACAGCACCCAGTCCTCCTCCTGCGCCGGCTTCTCATCTGGAACACAAACGTTTGGGTCATTAGAGACTTTTCAACTTAAAAGCACAAAACCACCCAGGCTCTAAGCAGCATCCATTAGACACCTCTGTTTAGACAGAGCAGAGCCAGAGCCAGAGCCAGAGGAGGAGAGTGACCTACCCCCCGCACTACACACAACACTCACACACTCAGCACAAAGAACACACAGATCTGAACAGAGAGAACAGATAGACAGAAGTACAGAAAGAACAGACAGAAGGACAGAAAGAACAGAGCTCTGAGAGTTTTCTGAGGAAAAGGTAAACACTGGAGAAAGGGAGGAAGAGATCAGAGAAACTTATGGACTAAAAGGGCAGAAAGAAAATTCTGTTCAACTACAGAACTGGACCGTTAATATAATAGCCACTGATAAAATCTCAACCACGGTACACTGAAGGCATGGCAGGTGAAGTGTATTGCCCAAGGACACAAGAGCAAGATTCATTTCTTGCATCTGGGATTACAGAAACAAATGAGCTACTGAGGTCTTGTATTTGTACATAAATTAAATAAATAACTTTAAAAATCTGATCATCCCAGCCTGTAAAATTACATAAAAGGAACTGCACGAAGCCTGTGTTCTTACAATTTATAAAAAAAAACCCTCACCAGAACTGGACCTGTGTTACCAGAGCCTTCACCTGCAGATAGAGACACATCCAAGTTTGTCTCATTCTCAGTATATGGACAGGCCTCATGTGAAGCTCAGAACCTTCAGAGTTCCCTCCCTGAGCTGCAGAGGCTGCACTAGCGCTGATTCAGGATTGGCTGTAGATGCTGGGGTTTAGGTAGTGATCAATCAGATCAGAGAGAGTTTAAACCAGGTTTAAACCAGCTGGATTTCAGCATTGGAACTGGCAAACCAAATGAGAGACCACCAAAACTTGTAATTTATAACCAACATTACAACTGTTATTGGAAGCAATATTTGATATGAACATGATTAGCACATATACAGAGCAGAGCTAAGTGACAGCGAGGCTTAGAAGAGGCTTTCCTGTTTCCTGAGTCCAGAGTTCATCTGGTGCCCCCTGGAGGACACTGCTGTGATGCTGTAGGACACAGAGGAGAAACACTTTTGTCCTGAGGAGCTGTCACTCTCCTCAAACTACTCAGACATAAGATCTGATGACCCGACCTGTTGAGCTGCACTGAGACTTTTGTTTGAGCTTTCAGTTATTATTGTATTTTACTGCTCAATGTGTTTAAATTGCCCCTCGTGGACAAATAAAGTGATACTGATTGAGTGATAAAAAAATTTTTAAAACCCTTGACCGCACATCTGCAATTTTAATCTTCAGCACTAGATTCTAAAATGGTAACAACTCCTCTGTAACCTTTATAAGACCCTATAGAACACAACCTATAGAGAGAATTCAAGGAAACTGCACTCACTGCTGTTCTTTGTACTGGACTCTATAATAACAAATGATCAGCGTCAAATAAACAGTGAAATCTATTGGAATATTTAACCAACAGTGAGTGGAGCGGGAAGAGATAAAAGCGTATGTTTACATCCCAGACTTTTTACATAGACACACGATAAAGATATCATAACACAGCCTCTGCAGCTTCAGGATTTAATGAGCTAAACAGGAGAATAAAAGCAGGAGGGAGCGCACTTTAAGACTGATGAAGGCCAAAGCTGTCTCAGATAACCAGCACCACTTCAAGATGGTCGCTCTGTGAACATTAAACTGTCTTCTAGAGGCAGATGGGACGCAGCCGGTAGAAAGTGGAGAAGCAGAAAACATCTAGCCTATTGTGTATTCATCACTGAGCAAATACTAAACAAAAAATTCTAATCAAAATGTACGTTTTTGTTACAGTTCTGTGGAATGAGATGTTCGAGTCAAAGCACATTTTAGGTGATAATGATAGCACAAAGAAGACATTGTGCTTGAGCCTGCTGTATAGTTCTCTATGTTTCTCGTGGATCATTATTATAATCTGCATAATATTCAACTAAAACTACTTAGATGCTGTGTTTTTTTATGCCAACATGACTGCGCAATGCTGCAGAGTTTTACATGTATCACAAATTAAGGAAATAAAACTGGAGATTGAAGTAGGTAGAGAGTACTGGGTGTATGCAAGGGGGTGGTGAAAATGGGGGTTGAGCTGCAAAAAGTGATTAAACAAGCATGATTCATTCCAAATCCAACTTTGCGAGGGTCAATGAGAAAGGAAAACAACTATGACATGGTTAAAAGATTTTGCAGGATGCTTTAAGACAAAATGTTTAATGTAAAAATGTCACTTCTTTAATCATTTAAAATGTAACCATTTAATGCCGCTCTATGTTCAAACGCAGACTTTTTATTCCAACCCGCTCCTCCTATTGGCCAGCCTCTGCTATGCATTTACCCAATCACAGTGAACCTTACAGTTAAACCACGTTTCTTGTGATAATTATAGCACCTGGAAAGTGATGCCACCAGGGCAAGTTACAGGTCAGATTTGCGGAGAGACAAAAGCACTCACAGTAAAAACTTTAACATTGCATTTAACATTGCATTTTCTCAAACAGTAAATTCTGTTGGAGTAAATTCTAAACAAATGTCTAACTGGAATCCCTCCTGGAAACCTCTCAATTAGGTATTTTTCCAAAACCGTTCCACTAGTGCCCGTTCTGATGTGGAAACCAGTCACCTTGAGTCAGCGTCTTGGCGAGCGCCAACATCAGAGGTCAGGGAGCGTGTGTGGAGGTGGGAAAAACACGGTAATTGCTACATACCACAGCGAAGGGGTCGACCTGTCTGCGAGGAACAGGTTAAAGAAAAGTTAAAAAATACGCCCAGAGACATTTTGGTGTAAAAACGATCCCAGTGGAAAGAGCAGAGGTCAGGGTTGTCAAAAGTGTGGAAGAGCGGATTCTAATTGATACGGAAACTGAAAATCAATATTGAAACTATTTCACTCATTTGAGCAAGTATCCACCTTTTCTTACTGGCTTTTAACAAGTGAGACGTACATTTCTTGTTGTTAATTAACTTGAGCATGTTATCGTTTTCGATATTTTTAGTAGTTGTATTGTGACTTCAACTGTGATTATCCTTGTCTTTTCGATGTTTGCATAGAGCACTTTGGCCAGCTGTAAAGTTTTTAAAGTGCTTTATGAATAAAGTTGGTATGGTATGGTATGGTATGGTATGGTATGGTATCAAAACAAGTATAAGAGCACATCTACTAGAGATGCAACGATACAGCTTTTTCACTTCCGATGCCGATTCCGATACTATGGCTTTCATTTCTGCCGATACCCGATGTCAACTGATACCAGAGCAGAGTCATGTAGCTGTTATTAATACACAAGTAACTGCGGAACAATTTTGTATAAATAAAAGTTCAAACATTAGACTTTCTGAGCCAACTAGGGCCAGTAAATAGTCTTATTATGACTTACATTTTATATGTCCAACCAGGATAGCAACTATATTGGAAGCCGATATCCGATTCAGAAGTTTTTTTAGTATCAACGGCGAAATCCAAATACGTTCATGGACGACCTGGAGGACTGAGGGATTACACAGATATAAAACCACATGGGAATATAAAAGAAAGTACTATTATTTCAAATTCAGATTGGAATAGATTACCAACACCCTTAAGAACTTTAACATCTTTCAGTTCATTTAAATCATCTTTGTTTTCATATCTCAAAACTCCTTGTTTATGTTTTTAGTTTGTCTTATTTGTATTTTTCAGTTTTTTTCTATTATTATTTTTCCATTTGTTATATAGTAGTTGAGAGAGCAAGTCTGTCTGTGTGTATGTGTATGTGTGTGTGTATGTTTTTAAATGTAAACCTGTAAGTTTTGTATTCTGTCTGTTGTATTGTATTGCATTGTATTGTATTGTGTATTAATAAGGTTTTGTGTTTTTTGGACCCCCTCGAAAACGTGACGGCACATCTCAAGAGACATTCCAATTAAATAAAGACATAATTTCATGTTAAAAATGACTATTGTCTAAATAAAGAGTATATTTCATTCTCATTGTGGTATTGGAGTCGGTATTGAGCACTGAGTAACTGAGTTTGAAATGTTAGTATCGTGACAAGAGTAGTGGAGGTTACTGAATGGAACTGTGGAACTTCTTGGTAATGATAGTGATGGTCCAGTGATAAACGGGTATACACGAACACAATGTGCTCCAGAGCTGATTTTATAATGGATTTTAATGACCTTTTGTTGTGATTTCAGTTCAGATCTTTGCAGCTTGGTTTTTAATATAATGGCCACCGCTGATGAATGTTTACGTGGGTGAATTTTGGAGCTATTTGAACCCCAAGACCCAAGTAATTTATAACAGTTCTCTGTTAGTTACTGTGATTCATGGATTTTTGGTAGTTAAGGCTAGAAGAAAAAGATTAAACTCATATGAAGCTGAAAGTGAATATATTGGTGAGGGAAATAAAATGGTACAGTATACTGATTTCTGGTTCAACTACTGATTACATCTGTGTCTGTGTGGGTAACTAAAGATATTCTGACCACAAGACCAAACTATGATCCAAATTACAATTCAAAACAGTTCTCCAGTACTGATTTATGGATATTTTTGGTCATTGTGGAAAAAATAGAAAATTCAAGCATACTTAGACAAAGCAAATTTAACTAAAGATCATGTGGACTTCTTGGTTCATCCTTGATCTCCTCATTTCCTCTCGCCAAGAAAGATTTCCCAAGTCTGATTTCTGAGTAAGATAGAGTTTGCCTGTTCCATCTCTGTCTGGGTTCCTCCCTCTCCTCATCAATTCAATTCAAGTGTATTTATATAATACAGTACATTTAGAACAACTTCAGATGACCAAAGTGCTTCACATTGAAGTCAAAAGGCAAAACTAGAGTACAACATAAAGCAACAACAGAATAAACCCCAAAACAACAGAATCTATAGGTATTCAAGATCAATATCTGAGTACGGGTCCCCAGTGGTGCAGCACTGTGGTCCCTCACTGCTCTGGACAGTTTTAACCCCAGAGACACTAAAGGATGGGTCAAACACAGAGGACAAATTTACGGGGCCAATAAAGTATATATTACAGTCTTAAAGTTGCTCTATGTAACTTGTCTCCATGGAGATGTTACTGCTTTGTCTG
This sequence comes from Taenioides sp. WSHXM2023, assembly GCA_029959045.1. Classification (NCBI taxonomy): domain Eukaryota; kingdom Metazoa; phylum Chordata; class Actinopteri; order Gobiiformes; family Gobiidae; genus Taenioides; species Taenioides sp. WSHXM2023. Next base: position 6,562,577 of record CM057086.1, on the reverse strand, counting down.
AAATGTTCCACAGTTTGGCGTTAAACTAATCTATCTTGCATTTATTCAATTACATGTGGAATATTTCTATGAAAGGTCTTGATTTTTGCTGTGAGTTTGTGAGTGGAGTGGCCTCTTCACAGACCTGACCTGTAACTTTGCCTGGTAGTGCGATCTAGACATAGACACAAGCAGGTGGCAGAGTCTCCACCGCGAATGTTCCACAGCGCACCTTTACCAGGACACAGACAGTGAGTGTGCCGTACAGAGACGGTAGACTCACCAGAAGAGCAGTGCCTGGGGGTGACAGGAGCCATTAGACGGTCATAAATACATTAAAACAGCTGTGGAACTCTGACATGATGCACGCAAATCTTCTGCTTGTCCAGGTTTGGGACTAAACCTGATAGAGTGAAGGTTTAAAGTGTACAGTAAGATGTTAAATAGTCTGTGGTCACGTACAGCCAATTTGTTCTCATTTAGAGGTGCATAGTACAGTTACTTTTTAAAGAAATTGTACTTTTCTAGCAGCATACTTTTATCCCTCGAGTAATATTTTTATTTAAAGGTGCATTTCTTCAAGGAGATGTTATTGCTTTGTCTTTCTATCATCACTGAGACCAAACTGGACCAAGTTACAGGTCATATCTGTGGAGAGGCGACCCTGCTCACAGTTACAATGCCTGTTTTTCTAGGTATTTTTGAACTGTAAAACCACCTGTAATTGAATAAATGTAAAGTAGAGCTGTTTAATGTCATACTGTGGAACATTCCAGGCAGAGCAATGACATCTCCAGAGAAACAAGCAGGTGACGGACCCCAACCGAAAAGTTACGCTGTAGTCTTGAGTAAAAAATGTTCCTCTTCCCACTGTGAGTAAGTCTATGAGTGACAAAAGCTTTACGTTGACAAAGGAAATGATTTGAACATTTGTGTTTCTTGCACTGCTCCGTCAGATATTATTTAATTTGTCTCATTTTTGTGTTTGTCCATTGAAAATAACAGATTTTGTGTATTATTTAATGTCTGTCCTTCAATTTACATTCACTTCAAATTATAAATCAGATAAGTCAGTTAAGTTGCAACAGTAATTATTATTGAAGTTACTCATTATAACAGATCATTATAACAGATCAGAAAATAACGTAACTTGGGCCCTTTAAAATATTATTAAGTGTTTGAAATGCCAGCCTGTTTCCTGGACTGTAGCCGTGTTATGATGAAGGGGCATACTTGAGCTCCCTCAGCTCTGGCCCTTCTATCTTTAGACAGGGGCTGCTCCATGGCGAGTTCAGCTTTGGTCTGTCAGACATTTTTATGAGGAATTTAAAGAATGCTCCAATGCACCGACGTACAGTCATCGGTCACGGTGGTACAGGAGGCAAGCTAAGCCCCCGACTCTGTTTGATAAAGCTGAAAATCCACTCTTCATTTCTATGTGAGGTTTGATCGGACCACCTCACGCATGGAGCTAAACGGGTCAGAGAGGTCTTGTTTAAAGGAAATGTATTACGCTATTTTCTGATCTATGTTATAATGTTGTTTCCTCGTCAAAAACACACCTGGAGTTGTGTTTTGGTTCATTCACACATGTTTAACACACAAACCCTGCAGATTTCAGATGAGTTCTTCTCTTAAACAAAAAAATACTGCATACGCCTTCACTAGAATCATTTGGATAATTTCAGCCCTAGTACTGCCTGTCTCTACTGAACTAAAGGTGAAAGGTTCCATGACATCATAAGGTGGAACAGAGCATTTTTAGCTTTGGAGACAAACTAAAAAAACAGTATTACTTAAACATGTGTGATTGAAACAAAACACAACTCTGAACTAGAAAAACAGATCTTGAACAAGCCCAAAGCAACAGATCTATCCCAAACCAGTCAGTCATGGACATAATCTAGAACTACATCAAGTCTAAACCAGGACTAAGTCAGGACTAAGCCAGGACTATGCACAATACAAAGCTCTAAATATCAGGACAAAACCCGGACTAAACCAGGACAAAACCCAGACTAAACCAGGACAAAACCCAGACTAAACCAGGACAAAACCCAGACTAAACCAGGACAAAACCCAGACTAAACCAGGACAAAACCCAGGCTAAAACAGGACAAAACCCAGACTAAACCAGGACAAAATCCAGACTAAACCAGGACTTGATCAAACTCTGTGGACTTTCTCCTTTTGTGAGTGGAGCCCTGGCCTTGACCTGAACAGAGCTGTAACACACACCTCCTGACAAAAGCCATTTGGAGGAATAGAGCATACGGCAGACAGGAGCAGAGCAGACAGGGGCAGACAGGGGCAGACAGGGGCAGAGGTGAGCAGACAAGAGCGGGGACAGATAGAAGCAAACGGGGCAGACAGGAGCGAAAAGAGCAGAAGGAGCAGACAAGAGCAGAGGGCAGGCAGCGGAGACAGGAGCCAACAGGTGCCATGGGGCAGACAGGGGCAGACAGAAGCAGACAGGAGCAGGGGGCAAACAGGAGCAGACAGGAGCAGGGGACAGACGGGGGCAGACAGGGGCAAGGGGGCACAGAGGAACCTGGCATCAATTTTCCTCCGTCAGCAAAAAGCAGGAGAGAGAACAGACAGACTGCAAAACAATTTTCAGCAAAGGGTTGTTAAGTTGTAAAGTAGAGGGCTGCAAGAGGGGAGGGCATCTGGCACTTTGAACTGTCACTGCAAATCATACATGCTGCAGATATTTCTGATTAACCATAATGCACAAGATTTTTTAGCTTTTTTTAAAACGCAAACACTTCACATTGCAATATTCATTCACTCATTTGTTGAAGCATCGACCCCTCACACACTAGATTAATGCGAGATAAAACTGATGTCTTGCCTAAGGACACAACAGCAATATGTAAATCACTGCCGCCTAACTGCAGCTATACCGTCTCCCGTCCAAGTACTAACCAGACCCAACCCTGCGTAGCCACGGAAACCTTCTCTGTGTGGTTTATTCAGTTATAAAGCCTTAAAATAAAATTAGTTTAGACTCCTACAGACTCGAGATGCAGGGGATGGGGGGTAGGTGAAAACTGAAACTTCCTGTAAATTCACGCCTTAAATGCAGGACAATACAGGATTGCTCAAACATGCATGAATCACCCAAACTGTAACTCTGAGCAAGATAATGATGAGGGAAAACCATTATTGCACAGTTAACTCTCGTAAACGTTGATTTTGCTTGGTTTCTGACACTTTGTTAAAATGTCCGTTGTGTGTTTTACTGATTTTGCATGTGGTTGGATAAATATAAACACCATGTGAAAACCATAGTAGTGGACTAAGGGAGTGTGGCATCAACCATATTGTTCGGCTCCAGTCAAATGACGCTCACAAGGCTTAGTGGTTAGGGATGGGACAAGATCTCTTGCCACAAGAGACAAAACTGCCACAAAATTGTACACGCATGAGAAAAATAATCTCAGGAAATCTTATTTCCCATTTGGATTGGAAAAAACGGGTTAAGTGCTGATGAGTTGCATCTTTGGAGAAGCCATTGTTCCAAAAAGCACCGGTAGAATGACAACAAAAATATTCAATGAAGTAAATACAAATTCTAAAGTCTGAACTGTGTGAACTAAATCGGACTAGAAATTATGTCAAAATCTCTTTTTGTCTTGTTCTCGTGGGTCCAAACTCATGTCTCATCTTGTCTTGTGGAAATTGTGTCTCGTCCCATACCTACTAGCGGTTATAAGAGCGAAAATGAAGCCAGGTTCAAAATAGGAATTTATTAACGGACAAAACAGCAAGATGAAAACACCGTGATCATGTAGAGTGGGTTAATATGAACATTTTAAGACCAAAATGATGAAACATTTTTTCAACGTAAAATCAACTGGAAACAGAGTCGCTGGAGCCGGAAACCTGCCCATGTTCACTTCCTATTTGGAATGCGACGGCTAGCCGGTTAGCTATGTCTATTTCTATATACAGTCTATGGTGAAAACACAATATAAACCCCCATCAGCACATATCTGGAGCAGTGTTCACTTGTGCTGTGCGGTTTCCTGTGTTAAACATAGGACTGCTGGTTTGGTGTGTGGTGGTGGAGCAGATGCAGGTGGAGGAGGGGGAATCTAACCACTGTGAGGCTAAAACAACAGCAGACTGGAGCTCAGGGCTGGAGCATGTCCCCGTTGCCACCATAAGGGCCGCTATTAAAAACACATGTATCCTGACACGGCTCTCCAGACCAGTGCACTCACTCACCTGTGGAACACAAACTACTGGTCCAGCACAATAAAGACTGAAAGGAATCTATTCAAAGCTTTATGGTGATATTGTGGTAGGCCAAGGGTATTTGTAGAAAGGCTTTTTTACTTTTTTACTAAAAACTACCTGGTGTGTAGACGGCATGCCAAAATGCCAAAAAGGTTTGTAGTAAAACAGGGCTTGGGGAGAGTTTGTAGTAAATTTGATTTGAGCCCCAAAATATCGGCGAAACTCATCGGCCATAGGTTTCTCTGGATTCGAAACAAGATAACCGACTTGAATTAATTTAATTTCTCAGTGTAGGCAGGTGGAGTGCTTCAGTTTCTTTCGCTTTTCACTTGTTTTTCAGACACACAAATAGGGCTGTAACAATAACCGAAATATATCATATCGTCAAAGGTCTCAACGTAATATCGGATTACAAGTTTTTAAATGCTGCTTAAATTGAAATAGTTATGGTGCAGCAATATCTAAAAAGAAAAACAGAGGGAACTACATAGACCATGATCCTTTGCTCCGATTCAGTGCAGTCTACATGAAGAAATAACTGTTCTAAGCACTGTTAAACCTTAGTTCTTTGGATTAAGTGATTTTAAGTCATTTTAAAAATAAAATATCGTACCAAGAGATGTGAATATCATTACAACCCTACACACAAACAGGTTTAAATGTCTAATTAAGACTTGCATTTAATTATCCAAACCTTAATCATTGAGGTTACTACTTGCCAAACCTTATCTTCAACATTTTAACTAATACCTGAAGATTAAACCATATTGCTGAGCTAATAATAAAGGATTTACATGGCGAGCTGATGTCTGTGCCCATCAGAGGCCAGTCGCCATGATCCGAGCGTGTGATTTTAGTTCCCACGATGCGACAAATACCTGCGCATTATTTGAGCAACATCTACCAAAGCTAAGGCGTCCAAAACTATGCTAATGCAAACACGACCTCTAAGAAGGATTTCAATAATAAGAATAGTTTTGGACTGTGGACCTGTGGACTTATTTGGCATCAGTCGAGTCACATGAAAAGTCAAGAGACAAACACTTCTGCTGTACTCCCCCTTCAGAGCACATGCAGAGGCACATGCAATAATCCATAATCCTCTAGATCTGATACAGTGTTGGGCCATGCATGTCAGCTCCAATACTCATGTTACCTGCCTACAACTCTATTTAACTCCATACCAACTAAGTAAAAATATACAAAAACTACTCCTGCAAGATTAATGCAATTGAATGGACGCAATTAGCAAAAGGTGCAATTTTTGAAGTACCATAATTTCTTCCACCAACACAAAAACGCCTGTTAACCCTGTAGTTTGTATCCTTACTGAAATGTGATTCCTGTATTAGTTTCTCAATTCATATTTCAGGCTTTTTGTCCATTCTTCTAGACGCGGTTAAAATGTGAACTTTGAACACAAATCACAAAACTATTCGCAATGCTTATCAGAAAAATCGCAATTGGATATTTTTCCCAAATCTGGCGTTACAGAAAAAGCGCCTTTAGTCACCACGTTAAGAGGGGTCATGTGGGATTAAGGCATAGCTTGAATATCTCAGAGCATTTGTGTCTGAAATTACAGTAATTGGTAGTGAAAAGGTGGATTACATAACAGTGTGGCCCTGTGCGTCTGGCTTTCTTTTTACGGGCTTCCTCCATGTTAACGACAAACTCCAACCAAAATAGAGGTACGTGCTCCTGTTAGCAGAGGCTGAGTACGAGCCGAGGAATGTCGTTATGATGATATGGCAGTGGACATTTTAGGCTGCAGGAATGTTATAATGGACTCTCCTCGTCGTCTCATGGTCCCCGTCACTCTCCTCATCCTCTCATGGTCCTCTTCACTCTCCTTATCCTCCCATCCTCTCATCGTCCCCTTGACCCTCCTCTTATTGTGGGCTGTTGTATCGATTTGGTATCATTTGGAATTTTTTTTAGAATTTGGTGTCTTTTAGAAGGAAATATGTTTATGCAATACCCTTGACATACTCATTGTTTTGGCGATTAAAATAAATGTATTTCATATTAACTAGGAGTGGGTTAACAAAGAAACTTTATTTGTTTCTTAAAAACAGTGATATATCTTAAAGAGTATAACGTGCAATATACTGATCATCACATGTATCGCCATATTGTGATAATATCGTATTGTGAGCCATGTATTGTGTATTGCATCGAATCATGAGGGACCCTGTGATCCCCAGTCCTACTGTGGAACACTCAAGCCATAACAAGCAATAGCCATGGATCTCTCCACACACACCTTCCACCAGAAATGCTCAAGTGCACCTTGAATTTACAAATGTGGAACTTCAATATTTAGTTTGTTTCTTAATGGAGAATAAATGGATATTAATGGAGGTCACTGTATCCTAACATTGTCAAAGATTGTCATATTATGATCATTGCAGTTATTTGTGATTTCTTCCTACCTCCTAGTACCTTAAATTCTATAACATCAGAAGTGTATGTTATATTGCAAGGCCAAAAAAACTAAAAAAACATTAGGACCAAACAAATTATAGTTCCTTTAATGCCACAGTATGTAACTTTTTAGCCAGACTAAAACAAAAGCATGTCTTTTGTACTCTAGATTATTATGTACAGACCTGTTTATTTGCATATTTGGACAGTTTCGGCTGCACTCTGCTCCTTTCTCTTCAGTGTCATGTGATGTTTCTGTGGCGTGTTCAGCTGTTTTAAACAGATTTTAGCGCCGTCCTCCTACTTGAAGCAGAGTCAACAGCGCCATGTGCAGTGCAACTTAGGTGTGAAAGAGTTGGTATGCCCCCTCATCCCGATTCACAGTGTGATGGGGGGTTTTCTGGTACTCGATGCCCTCACAGATCCAATGTTGGTACTTTTTGCTCGCTATGCGTATGACCTGAGCGTTTAGCCAATCAAATAGAGGTCTGTACATAAGAATCTAAAATACAATCAATACAGAAGACCTAATGAACCTAATCAAACTAAAAGCATGTTTTGTTTTTCATTAAGGTTGTTTTATTGCACTGAAAACCATAGAAAAACCTATGTCCTTACAGTGAGCAGGCTTGCATCTCCACATACCTGACTCTTATGTGCCCTCCTTCTGCTTGTTTCTACGGAAATTTTGTTCTTTGGGCTATTATCTTCCACAGTATGGCACAAAACATATCTATCTCCATGGAGAATATTCCAAAGTATGGTTTTCACTTTCTATTTCCATGGACTGGATGACGCGCCACCTCCAGAAAGTTAGATACTTTACCTTTAAAAGTTGTCCATTTGCTTATATTGTGTTGGAGGTTCCTTCATGTTTTGCACTCCCCTTCCTAAATGTTTTAAGTCTAAACTGCACAGTCAGTAGTATTAGCCATTACAGATCTAATGGCTGTCACATTAGTCTGGATCAAAGCTCTGCACTTAGGAGCTGGAGGGAAACCAACCCGACTTCGAAGCCCAGATCTGGGCCTCAAGTCAAAACACAGAGCCCCATTAACAGAGAGCACCACGGGGGTCTAATCCTGTTTATGTTCTCAAGCGGGTAAAAGCACAAATCTGATACACTTGGGAGGGACGCTCTGCTGAAACTCAACCCAGCGCGAGGTGCAGGTGAGACTGTCCAGGTCAGGTCAGTGAAGGAAAATGAAAACTCCGTCCTCCGTTTTGGTTTGATTCAGTGAAAAGGGACAGTGTGCAGGAGTTTAAAAGCAGGAAGTGATCCAACAGAGATCTAAAATGTTTTCAGTAATGGCATCAGGCTTAATTACAGACACGGTTTAAAGGTAAAGGATCAAAGTAGTTCCTCTGTGGTGCTGCCAAATAGGTCTGCTCCAGTGCAGGCCCCAAGCTTAATGTCCCGTAATGCTCTTTAAAAAGGTTTCTGACACTTGGTATTTGAATTACTTTTCTGGCAACGACGAACATTTTTAAAGATGCACTGTGTGACTTTTCTGCTGATTGTTCTGCTGCCATAGAGATGTTTTAGTATTCCCTGTAATGTTCCACACTACGGCATTTAATGTCTTTTTTTAGCATTTGTCGTAGTGCAGGTGATTTTAATGCTCAAAATATCTCAAATATCGCCAAAGACATGCGTTCTTATTGTGAGCAGGGCGCCTCTCCATAGATCTGACCTGTACCTTAGCCTGGTGGAGTAATCAAGTTGTCTTCATGGAGATACGTTTCATGCCACTGTGGAACATTCCAGACAAACCAGTAACATCTCCATGGATCCAAGAAAGAGCCAGAAAAAGTTACACAAGTTTTTTTTTATTTTTTTATTTTTATTATCATTATTATTATTATTATTATTATCATCTTGGTATCGGAATCAGTAATGAAAATCGAGTCTATTCCTTAGTATCAACATTGAGTTTGAAATTTTAGCATCATAACAACACTATGACCGGTGTTGTTTAGCTTTACATTTTGTGTTTTGGTAAAGTGAACTGTCCAATCAGAAAGCAGAATGACTTCATGCGTTTAGAAGAAGTCCTCACCAAAATGACGCCATAACTACCTAAGCTTATGTGGTGCAAACATAATTATAACGTGGTGGCCGGCTCAAAAGGTCAACAGGAGCTTTGATCTGACCAGGACACAGGCGAAGTTTGTGTTAGAGGAAAGTGCAGGATAAAAGACGTGTGTTATCACTTCTTCTTCGCTAATGGCTAAAAGTGACTGCGTCTGAAAGAGGAGAAAAGAGGCGGTTCTTTCATGATCAGAGAATCTTTGCTGGTAAATTTCACATGCTGCTCTACCTTTCTCTCTGTTCCCTTTCACCCCCCAATCTCTCTTTCTCCAGCGCACCTCTCTTCCTCCCTCTCTCCCTTTCTCTTCGGCTCTCTCTTTCTTTACCCCCGCCTCTACACCCCTCCATTCCTCCCTCTCTCCTCTTCTCTTCTGCTCTCTTGCCCTCTTTACCTCCCTCTCTACACCTCTATCTTCTCCATCTCCCCCCTTCTCTTCTGCTCTCTTCCTCCTCCCTCTCTACCCCGTCTACACCCCCTCTCCCCTTCTCTACTCCTCTCTCTCCCGCTCTACCTCCCCATCTCTCTACACCCCACTCTTTCTCCCTCTCTCTCTCCTTCTCTTTGTCTCTTTCTCTATCTATCCATCTCCGCTCCCCCTTTTTCCATCCCCTCTCACTTCTGCTCTCTCTTCCCCCTCGTTTGTTCTCTCTCCCTCTCTTCCTCCTCTCTTTTCCTTTCACTCTCTCTCTCTCTCCCTCTTTCTTCACCGTTTCTTCCCCTCTCTCTCTTTCCCTCTGCTCTCCACCTCTCTCTCCCTCCGCCCCTCTCCTCACACTCACATGAGGCTGTCCTTATGCCAGCTCAGAGCTTTCCACAGAAGGACCGGGCGATGGAAAAAACACAAAATGCCAGTCAACCAAAGAGTCTGTGCGCAACAATGTGAGATTTAAAACCACTGTAATCCAGGATGATGGGTGCAGAGCGGTCATTTTCAGATGGTTTGCCTGTGGATCCAGTTATGTTTACCGGGTTGCTACTCACAGGTTTAACCCCAGATGGGACAAATGCAGAAAACAATTTGAATTTCATAACAGTAAAAACATACCTGGAGATGTTGTGTTTTCATTCACACAAGTTAAAGGTAAGCTTTTAGGTGAAGGGTCTGAAAGCATTTCCCCATGGAGATGTTCCAAAAACTGGCATATAATTTTCATCTCCATGGAGACAAGCAAATGACTTCACCAAACCAAGTACTGTTTGGCAGTTAAAACACCTGCAGTTTAATAAATGAAAGACTGACTGAAGATAATGCCATACTGCAGAACATTCCAGCCAAAGCAATAATGAGACAAGCAGGTGAAAAGTTACATAGAGCACCCTTATGTAAGTGTAGTAATGGTATTTGACTTTTATATATAAAAACAACAGAATTATATGTGTACAAAGCATTAAAAGCAGTAAAAAGAGGGCATAATACATCTCCTATGCTCAGTTATACAATTTACATGTTTATCTAACCACACCACACGCAAAAATAACAATGGTCATTTTGCAAACCTCGATTTCAGTTAAACACTAGCATCATGCGACGTCATCTAAACCGAGCAGTTACCAGAAGCATTATACCAAAGTGAGACTGAACACCTAAACTCCGCCCAAAACCACATTTCAAATCGAGCTGCTAAATTGGGCAGTACCTGGAGGACAAAAGAAAAGAGTGAAAGAGAGGAGGGCAGGGTCTGGAGGCATAAGGAACACTGTGATTGGCCTAACAGAAATCCACAGTTCAAACTCCGCCCCTGCAGCCAGGTGTTTGTGATCAGAAACAACAGGCTGTAATCAGGGCAGTCTTTCGTGATGTCACCAACTACCTGACAATTCTTCAACATTTTTGACCAGTGGCTGCAAGTTTACTATTCAAAGCCCACAGTTTTAGTACAGAAAAAATAAGTTGATGTAGTGTTTGGTTTCACTTTAAAGGTGCATTGTGTAACTTTTTTACTGGAGGGTCCATCAAATGTTTTTCTCCATGGAAATGTTATTGTTTTGTCTGTATAGCATTAAACCTTTCTATCTTCATGGAGATCAAACTGGACCAAGTTACAGGTCAGATCTGTGGAGAGGCGAACCCGCTCACAGTCAGAATGCCTGTTTTTCTAGGTATTTTTGAGCTCTAAAACCACCTGTAATTGAATAAATGTAAAGTATAGCTGTTTAATGTCACACTATGGAATATTCCAGAGCAATGACATATCCAGAAACCAGCAGGAGACGGACCCTCCACAAGAAATGTTACACAATGCACATTTTAACTCTCATTGCTCACCACACAGACAGTGGATGGCGTCCAGAGATGAAGACCACGAGTATCTCTCCATCCCTTCATCACAGGCAGAAGGTCCCAGAGTCTGCAGCTCGTAGGCTCCTCTCTTCCTCCAGGGGAACATCTCCACACGAGCTGGTTCTCACCCCGACTCAAACATGCCTCACCTGTCTATCTTTAACTGGCTATTTAAGCCACACCTTTGCCAATTCTATTCCACTGAACCAAAAGACGCCAAGGAAGTATCTTTAAAAAGTTTCTTAAAATCAATACATTTCTTACACAAACATACCTAATCTCCAACTTTCACTGAACTTCCTCAAAACAATTAACGTTTCCATTCTTATATAGTTATTTCACACATCACTCTACAAAAAAATTCAATTTAAATATTGACAGACTGAAGGTACAGAAAGCAGGGTCCAATATACAAGTTAGCTTTGTGGAACTCTATTTAAAAATGTAATTAAAACTTAAAATTTCTCTACTCATACTTTAGTTGTTTTGTCATATAACCATAAACCAAAGTAAACATTTTCACAGTTTAACAGCAAATCTACCATACTTCTTGTTTCTTTTTGGATACTTTTTGCTACCTCAGTTTGAAACTATAATCCCTTAAGAATGTTCTGACATCACTTGAAAACCACTTATTCGATATCCACAATGCCAGTATGTTTATAACTTCATTCAAAGCCTCCACCTGCAAAATTACCTCATTCCAACACAGCCTGGCTTTGAGCACTCCTTCCAGATCTATTTTAAGATGGTCCAAGAGCGCGCGTGCTATTCCCTTTGGTTCAGTTCATTACCACAGGGGGAAAATATTAGATTCTAAAGCTCCAAGAAGCTACACGAAGACTTCACCGGTGATTTCAGTGAGTTATAAGCTCGCCAGGCATGCGAAATGAAAATTATCGCTCAAAAAATCTCAAAGTGACATCCTGTTTATGAATCATTTACAGAAAACCGCCCACAGCTTTCTGAAATCAAATTAGAATATTTTATAACTGCATCTCTGCTGTATTCAAATTCAAGTTACAAGTTAGTTGGTGCACAAAGCTTTCAGGTTTTTTAAGTATATGATCTTTATAGGACTAAATGTCAGCTATAATACTTGGTAGCCCTGTAATTTAGATCTTAATTAGAAGAAGATTCAAAAGATCATAACAGTCAATCTGCAGAAGGTGTACGGTAAGGTTAAAAGTTGAAATTTCACAATTCTCTCAAATATTGCAAATATTCCAGGAAGTCAATAATAATTCAAGATGAAATATGAAATTGTAATTGCAATATTTACCAAAACAGAAAATAAAATGACGTTTCCAAATATTAACAAAATCTGTCTCTCTTACTGTCAGACTTATGTTATTTCCAAAAATTGAGTGTGTATAGCTCCAGACCCCAGTCAACTATAATTCATAATGAAATATCAAATTCCATTTGCAATACTGACCCAAAATAAAATCACAATTGCAAATTTCAACAAAATTCTTCAGTCTTTCAATAAAATCTTTCAGTACATCTCCTTAGTCCTACTGCCAAAAAATGTTGAAAACCTGGCTGCAAACTCCAGTTTCCTCTCAAATGCAAATACCCAGGAAGTCAACAATGATTTCAAATGAAAAATCAAATGCCAAAGTAAAAAATTACAATTACAAATTTCAACAAAAATCTTCAGTTTCTCCTCCTATACTGCCGTTAAATGTGGAAAACTTTGCTCCAAACTCTATTCTCCTCTTAAGTGTAAATACTTCAGTAAGTTAATAATAATTTTAAATGAAATATGAAATCACAATTGCAATATTGGCCCAAAATAAAATCACAATTACAAATTTCAACAAAATCTTTCAGTCTCTCCTATCCGCTTATCCTATGCTCCAAACCCCAGTCTCCTCTCAAATGTAGATAATAGCCTTAAAATTTCAAATATATCATATCCCAATTACAATTTTTGCCAAAACAAAAAAAAAAATAAATAAAAATAAAAATAAAAATAAAAAATGAACTGAATTTCAACTCAACCTTTCAGTCCGGCTTACTATATATGGCCAAAAAGTCTGGAAAACTCAGCTCCAAGCCACAGTCTCTCAAATGTAGATATTGCAATTATAAAACTTGTGTAAAGAAAGAAATAAAATGGCAAATCCAATTTTCATCAAAATCCGTCTCTGTTACTCTCCTAATTATCCTACTGCCAAAAAGTGTGGAAAACTTAGCTCCTGACCCCAGTTTTAGCTCCTAGCAACACTCTCTTCTCAAATTCAAGTCAACAATAATTTTAAATGAAATATGAAATCGCAATTACAATATTTACCCGAAATAAAATCACAATAACAAATTTCAACAAAGTCTCTCCTTCTATCCAACTGCCAAAAAGTGTGGAAAGCTCAGGTCCAACTCAGCTCCAAAGTCTCCTCCAGGAAGTCTTAAAATTTAAAATACAATATCAAATCCAAATTATCAAATTTGCGAAACGACTCCCAAATTTGGACAAAATCTGTCTGTCTTACTATTCTAATTATCCTACTGCCAAAAAGTGTGGAAAACGTAGCTCCCATAGAACCCAGCCAAATCTCCTCTCTCTGCAGTTATCCATGCTTTTCCCAAATACAGTAAAATATCGCCTTTGAATCCAAGTTAAAGGTCTGTGTGGGACTTTTGGGCACTTTAAAGGGGGGTCTGCGGCCTACTCCATATGTGAGACAAGTGCAGTATTGATGCAGAGGTGAGGTGCATGCTGGGAAGGGTGGTCTGGGCCAATGGCTGGAGGGCTGAGTGACACAAAGCTCTCATTTAAAGCGCCTCCTACGGTCCTGACTGACACTTTTCCTTATAGTTCTGCGCAGACTGTAAAAACCAAAGACATTTTTGTGCATTCATTACCGCCCACCGCAAAGGGTTCAGCAAAGAGTTATGATTTTTGTGAAGAAATTAGATCCAAATCAGGGCGGAAATAGCAAAAAATTATAAAACACGACTAAACCAGATCTAAATAGGGTTGTCAAAAGTTGATACCAGGATACTATTGATGCCAAAACTAAAACAAAACAAGATTCAAATTTGATTTTGATTGATATTGCAAAAAAACGCACATAAATTAAGACAAAATTGGACATCTTCATCTTTTCAGAACTAGTGGGTACCAAGATCGCACACTTTATCTAGCTATGGACATTTGAGATGCTACAGGCTTTTTACACCATATGTGGCAGCAAATGTGGTAGAAGACCTTCCAGAGGAAATACTCCTCTCTCTAGTGTAAAACTAACATGGTAGCATTAAAAGTCCATTCTTGTGAACTTTAAATCATGTTAGAACGTTGTTACATACCTGGAGTTGTGTTTTGTTACTTGTGATGTTATGAAGCGGTAGTTTTCAAGTTAACAGCTACCTTTTACATTTTGTTCAGTTGTTATGGGCAATTCAAGGGCTAAAATCGTCCAAATGATTCTAGTGAAGGTGTATGGAGTTTAAAAACACAGTGGAGCACTTCCTGTATTACCACATGACATCACAAGGTGGAGTGTTTTCTGTTTGAGAGAAGAATTCAGCCTAAATGTGCAGGGTTTGTGTGTGAATGAAACAAAACACAACTCCAGGTATGTTTTTAATGAGGAAAAAACATTATAACACAGATTAGAATCAAAGTAGCGTTTGAAATTTTTGTAAACTATTCTAAACAGTTTTTTTAAGGCTACATATGTAGATCAGCACTAGATGATCTTATCTCTACCCAGAGGTGTAGTAGCCAAGAACTGTACTAGCCAATAGTACTGTTACTTCAAAATAATGTTAGTGAAGTAAGTAAGCAGAAGTACAACTGAGTGATCCAGAGTGAAAATGTATTTGAGGAAAGTACTACTCAAGTAAAGAGTAACTGTCTAAAGGTCAAAGGTCAGACCACCTAGTGAGAGAAAAACTAAATCACATCTGAAGGAGCGGTGAAAGAAACACAAATGTTCAAATCATTTCACATTGTCAACACAGAACTCCCAGACTTGCAGACAAACCACAACTTTTACTCAAACAAAAGTACTGCCACAGTGTATAATATATTACTCAAGTAGGAGTAAAAGTACAGGGTCTGAAAACTACTCTGGCAAGTACAATTTCTTTAAAGGGCTCATATTATGCTATTTTCTGATCTATGTTCTAATGTTGTTTCCTCATCAAAAATATAACTGGAGTTGTGTTTTGTTTCATTCACATGTTACATACAGGAAGTGCTCCACTCCACTGTGTTTTTAAAGTCCATACGCCTTCACTAGAATCATTTGGATGATATGATTTCAGCTCTGGAATAGCCAATCTCTACTGAACGAAACAAATAACGTAACGTAAAGTGTTATTCAAACATGTGTGAATGAAACAAAACACAACTCCAGGTCTGTTTTTGAGGAGATAACATTCTAACATGGCTAAAAGCTCACAAGAATCCATTTTGTGTAATATAGGACCTTTAAAAAGTTACACAAGTAAATGTAACTGAGCACTACTAAAATGAAAACCGGAATATATCCAAAGCAAGTCGAACCATGACTAGTTCCAAGAAAGACTACAAACAAGATTACACTGATGGGAAACTAATAAAACAAGATTCCTTCCTCACATACCACAAACTGACAAATGATTTTTCCCTTTTTATTTAAGATTTTTGTGCGTTCTCTGCTGCCCACCTCTCGGGTCAGTCCGCAGATGGATGCCTCTTTAATACGAATGTGCTGGTACAGTGGAAAGTTCTGTGTGGGGAGGGACAATGCAAACACTGGCCTTTTAGATAAGAGGGAACGGACAGAAATCTCATGATAGAAATACTCATTACTCAAGCTGTTCTGAGGGCGCACTGGTACTGCTTGGTCCTGGTCTAGTCCTGGTTGAGTTCCAGGTTTAGTCGCAGTTTAGTAATGGGAATGAAAATGCAATTGCAGACTTAATTTCAAGTTAAAATTCTTCATTCAGGATGTAAAATATAAATAATATCATATAAAATGCATTGTTTCATTACAGTATCAAAGGAATTACGTGGACCGTGATCTTTTGCACCATGTTACTTGGTTACTACATACATCAGGTAATAGCAGGTTAATTTCACTGTAGTAATTTTGGAGATTTTTATACAACACAAAAGGAATTACACGAGTATTGAACAGAATGAAGTTTCAGTGAGAAGTTATTAAAAATAAAAGCTACCACTGTCATTAAAGGAACACTATGTAACTTTTCTGGTGGTGGGTTGGTCTGCCACCTGCATCGTCTCCATGGTGATGTTACAGCTTTGACTTAGACTTGGACTTAGACAAACTATTGATCCATAAGGGAAATTATTTGGACACAGCAGCTCACACATCACAATATAATATAATAACAAAGAGTAAAAAATATAAATGATAATAGCAAAAATAGTAGCAAAAAAGATAGCAAGAGACTGGTGTCAAATAAGACATAATTATATAAATGTATATGTACAAGTAAAAAATATAAATAAAAATGCAGAATGCCAGAATTGTCAGAAATGTTCAACTGTATGTCACTAAACTATGTTGCCTGTATTGGTTTTACAGCTAAAATGAATTGTCACTAAGAGCATAGTCACCTCATCATAGACCTGTCCTGTAACTTAGCCTACACTATTATAGCCTACACTACTAGTCCCCCACGGAGATACACTATATTGCCAAAAGTATTCACTCCCCTGTCTTGACTCACATATGAACTTAAGTGACATCCCATTCTTAATCCATAGGGTTTAATATGACGTCGGTCCTTTGCAGCTGTAACAGCTTCAACTCTTCTGGGAAGGCTGTCCACAAGGTTTAGGAGTGTGTTTATGGGAATTTTTGACCACTCTTCCAGAAGAGCATTCATGAGGTCACACACTGATGTTGGACGAGAAGGCCTGGCTCTCAGTCTCCACTCTAATTCATCCCAAAGGTGCTCTGTCGGGCTGAGGTCAGGACTCTGTGCAGGCCAGTCAAGTTCATCCACACCAAACTCTCTCATCCATGTCTTTATGGACGTTGCTTTGTGCACTGGTGCACAGTCATGTTGAAGCGGAAGGGCCATCTCCAAACTGTTCCCACAAAGTTGGGAGCATGGAATTGTCCAAAATTTCCTTTCACTGGAACTAAGGGGCCAAGCCCAGCTCCTGAAAAACAACCCCGCACCATAATCCCCCCGCCACCAAACTTTACACATGGCACAATGTAGTCAGACAAGTACCGTTCTCCTGACAACCGCCAAACCCAGACTCGTCCATCAGATTGCCAGATGGAGAAACGTGATTCGTCACTCCAGAGAAGCGTCTCCACTGTTCTAGAGTCCAGTGGCGGTGTGCTTTGCATTGCACTTGGTGATGTATGGCCTGGGTGCAGCTGCTCGGCCATGGAAACCCATTCCATGAAGCTCTCTATGCACTGTTCTTGAGCTAATCTGAAAGCCACATGAAGTTTGGAGGTCTGTAGCGATTGATTCTGCAGAAAGTTGGCGACCTCTGCGCACGATGTGTCTCAGCATCCGCTGACCCCGCCCAGTCAGTTTACAT
This sequence comes from Taenioides sp. WSHXM2023, assembly GCA_029959045.1. Classification (NCBI taxonomy): domain Eukaryota; kingdom Metazoa; phylum Chordata; class Actinopteri; order Gobiiformes; family Gobiidae; genus Taenioides; species Taenioides sp. WSHXM2023. The sequence continues at coordinate 6,545,026 of CM057086.1, read as the reverse complement.
GGCCTATCACTTCATGGCTGAGTTGCTGTCATTCCCAATCACTTCCACTTTGTTATAATCCCACTGACAGTTGACTGTGGAATATTTATGAGCGAGGAAATTTCACGACTGGACTTGTTGCACAGGTTCATCCTATCACAGCACCACGCTGGAATTCACTGAGCTCCTGAAAGCGAACCATTCTTTCACAAATGTTTGTAGAAACAGTCTGCAGGCCGAAGTGCTTGATTTTATACATTTTGAATAAATACTGCATTTCATTGATAAAACCGTGGTCTGTTTTCCACCATTTTCTATCTCTGAGTTTCCTAGAGCTCCACTTCTGATGCAGATGCTGGCTGAGGTCAAGAGAAAGTGCACAGAAATGAATGGATGGAAAGAGAAGTTAAAAGAGCTCTTAAAACCAAATCTGTGGAGTACAAAAGGGCCTGGCTCAGAGCTCTCCATTCACTGAATGCGAAGACCTCCACATGACTCGGACGGGTAGATCTGCACTGTGACAAACGGCTGCTAAGGTCACTGGAGAGACTTTTCCCTGAATTTTGGACACGCTACGCTTGTTTAGATTTGGACTATATGGTGGATTTTCTGTTGAAATTAAAATCATATCAAGAAATCAGCAAAGATACTAATTCCAACTAAAACTGTTATCAAAGGGAGATGTTTGTTGTGTTGTGTTTTTAAACGCATTTCAGCCCTGGAATTGCCAATCTCTACTGAACAAAAGGTAAAAAGGAGCTGTTAACTTGAAAATTACCGCTTCATGACATCACAAGGTGGAACAGAGCATTTTGAGCTATGGAGGTGTAGACAGATATGTGTGAATGCTGCTTGTCAGAGGAGAGCCACATCACTCAGCAAGGGGTGCTGATGGAACAGTTGTTGTCAGTGTTGTTGTTGTGTTGATGTTTTGTTGTCTTTGTATTTATTCTGGTCAGAACGGATGGGACTTTTGGCTCTTTTATGGGATCCAAATCTTTTGGATCAGTTCAGTTCAAAGAGCCATTCAAATGTGAGAACTCGTTTTAACAACAAATTAATCATGATTAGAAATGACCAAAGCTCAGAAATGGTTCAAACTGAGAGTGGGAGCGTGTTTATCCTTTTGAAATGATTTATTTATTTTACACTTAGGTTGAAAAATGTGTAAAAAAGTGATTATTGGGTGAGTGAATGAATACTTTTGGCAATGTAGTGTAGATACTCCTGTGGATACTGTGGAACTTTCCATGCCAAAGCTGTGACATCACCGTGGAGACCATGCAGGTGGCGGACCCTACACTCTAAAAGTGACATAGTGCACCTTTAAACCGTTAACACATTTATAATTCAGCAATGGTTTTCACAAATGACAGCGTAAGAGCTGGTTGGAAAGTTCCATAAAATAAGTTCTGTTTCAGATGGATGAGTTGGTTTTACACATTTAAAAAGGGGGAGAAGAAATTTACTGTGAGAACGGAGAGCTCTGGACGGAGGAGGGGAGGGGACCTGTCACCCTCAAACAGCCACATGTCCAATTTTGGGAGAAGAAATTAGAGGGTAGAGAAAAGAGAAGAGAGAGAGATGAGAGGGGAGAAAGAGATGAGAGGAGAGAGAGAGCTAGAGGAGAGGAGAGAGAGGAGAGAGAGGGGAGAGTGGAGAGAGAGAGCAGTGAGGAGAGAGCGAGCAGTGAGGAGAGAGAGAAAGAGGGGAGGGAGAGGAGAGAGAGTGGACAGAGAGCTAGAGAAGAGGAGAAAGAACAGTGAGGAGAGAAAGAAAGAGGGGAGGGAGGAGAGAGAGTGGAAAGAGAGGAGAGAGAGCTAGAGGAGAGGAGAGAGAGCAGTGAGGAGAGAGCGAGCAGTGAGGAGAGAGAGAAAGAGGGGAGGGAGAGGAGAGAGAGTGGACAGAGAGCTAGAGAAGAGGAGAAAGAGAACAGTGAGGAGAGAAAGAAAGAGGGGAGGGAGGAGAGAGAGTGGAAAGAGAGGAGAGAGAGAGAGCTAGAGGAGAGGAGAGAGAGCAGTGAGGAGAGAGAGAAAGATGGGGGAAGAGGAGAGAGAGAAAGAGGAGAGAGCCAGCAGAGAGGAGAGAGAGACAGCAGAGGGGAGAGAGAGAGAGAGCTAGAGGAGAGGAGAGAGAGCAGTGAGGAGAGCGAAAAAGAGGGGGGAGAGGAGAGAGAAAGAGGAGAGAGGGCAGAGGAGAGAGAGAGAAAGAGAGCGAGAGGAGAGCGGAGAGGAGATGAGAGAGGAGAGAGAGAGAGGAGATATGAGAAAGAGAGGAGAGAGAGAGAGGAGATATGAGAAAGAGAGGAGAGAGAGAGAGGAGATATGAGAAAGAGAGGAGAGAGCGCCTGAGCGACTTGGCCTCTGAACGCATATGGGAACAATCTGCAGCTGTGTATGAGTACGCTGGTTAGCCCTGTATAATGAAAGGAGGAGGAGAGAGGGAGAGAGGAAAGAAGAGTGAGAGAGGGAGTGAGAGGAGATACAGGAGAAGAACAGATTATAAGAGTTTGGAAAAATTTGGAAAAAGAGGATAGGAGAAAGACGAGACAGAACAAAGACGACCTTCTGAAGGACATCCACAGAACCTGCTTCTGATGGAAATGTTCTAACAACGTCCATGTAAAAGAAACAATAAACTACCATGACACTTTTTAGTATCAGTATTGTTAATTAATGAACAAATCAATAAATCAATCCATTTCTATTAGGGGATAGAATGTTCTGACAATCATAACCAGGAAAAGCCTAAAGATGTCTGAAACATTTGGCTCCAGTTTAAACAAAATGACTTGGGGTTGTTGTAGTATTGTGATTAGATTTGAAAAAAAAAAAAAAAAAAAAAAAGTAGGATTATTATTTTTTTTATTATCCTTTATCCCTGTAGGGAAATGATCCTCTGCATTTGACCCATCCTTTCAGGAGCAGTGGGCAGCACATGAGGCGCCCGGGGACCCATCTCCATGATCTTATTGCTGGTCTTGGTCAGGACCTCAGCTGGAGGATTTTTACCTATGAAGCATGTTTTTGGGTTGATGGGTGAAACCAGAGTGCCCGGAAGAAACCCACCCAGACACGGGAAGTACATGCAAACTCCACACAGAAATCCAAATAATTTCCCTTGTGGATCAAGTTTGTCTAAGTCTAAGTCTAAAGGCTTGGGCAGCCCAAGGATCGAACCCAGAACCTTCTTGCTATGAGGCTAAGTGCTAGCCACTCAGCCACCATGGCGTCACTTTTTTTTTTTTTAATCTGTGGGGAAATATGGGCATATACACATACACATATATATACATATTAATAATAATAATAAAATAAATAAAAATTAAATTAAATTAAAAATAACAACAACAGTTTCTGCCACCGTTGCCACACTGTGGCAGACGGCATTCCCAGCAGTCTCCTGTCCAAGCACAGTAAACTCCAACGTCTGAGAGAAGACAAAAATATGAATAGAACAATCCCTTGCGTTTCAAAACATGTTTGGAAACTACAAGGTTTTAAGGTTTCTGGTCTTTGCAATTTGCGATATCAGTTTAACTGCAAAACTGCGCAGCTTTACTAAAGAGATGCCCACGTACCAGAGCTTGAGAATCACTACTAATGTTCTATGCAAAGAACAACTTCAAACTCTCCTGAGTTCTCTGGCAGCTGGGTCCTGAGTCCTGGCATCGTTTGAAGCCAGAAGTTAATCACGAGCAGAGTATGGAGATATAGACTGGACTTTTACACCACGATTCCTTTAACAGACTTTCAAAAATACGTCAACAAAACGTTTTCTGCATTTGACGAGAAGAATTTAAAAAAGTCGCCAAGCCTCAAGGTTTGAATTAAATAAATGTAATAGAATGGCTAAGCAAAGCCAATACTGTCACTGTACTTCATGTTCCAGATTCAAGCTTCAGGTGGCAAAAATCAGAGGGCAGCAGGTCAGCCAATCCTCACTTGAGCAAATACTGTTGTTGTGTCACTAGGCAAGACACTTCACCCACAGTACTGCATGTGCGCGGTGGTCTGAAAGGGGGCCAGATTTACCATACTCCGACTGAACAGAGTGATAAAAAATAATAATAATAATAATAATAATAATAATAATAATAATAATAATAATAATAATAATAATAATAATAATAATGAAGATGCACTGTGGAACTTTGGTACTTTGTGGTACTTTGTGGGCGCTCAAACATACCTTGAAACACAAGCAGGTTTGCCTCTTTACAGATCTGGCCTGTAATTTGTTCCAATGACATGACCTGCTTGTCTCCAGAGAGATGGATATGTTTAATGCCATACTGTGGAGCATTTCAAAGCAACAGATATGCCATGATAATTACTGTATCGACTTATAGTTCAATAGAGGTTAAATCAGCAATATTTTTCTTTGCAGTAGTGGGGACATTTTTCTCAATTTTATGTAGTATTAAAAGGTGCATTGTGTAACTTTTCTCCATGGAGATGTTATTGTTTCATCTGGAATGTTTCACAGTATGGCATTAAACCTTTCTGTCATCATGGAGACCAAACCAGACCAAGTTACAGGTCAGATTTGTGGAGAGGCGACCCCGCTCACAGTCAGAACACCTGTTTTTCTAGGTATTTTTGAGCTATAAAACCACCACTAATTTATTAAATGTAATGCAGAGCTGTTTAATGTCATACTGTGGAACATTCCAGACCCTCCACCAGAAAAGTTACGCAATTTAAGCCTGTATCATGACGTTTGAGTTCAGCACATTCTGGTGATAAAATGTGGATTATTTCTGTTGGCGTTTCTCACGATTATATAAAATGTTCCAAAAATGATTATTGCCAACCCTTTTTATCACAATAAACGATATTGTTTATTGCTTTGTGACAGGCCTACAAAGCAACACCGTCTCCATGGAGACAAGAGATACTGGACCCTCCATTTGTCCAACCCACTTTCAGGTCTGATGGGACGAAACGCAAGATTTTGTCGATGAAATTTTGAAATTATTTATAAAAAACAAACAATAGTGCAGTTCAGTTCATGTTTTTGTAGTTTTTCTGTCATTGTACCACTACTTTTTTGGAACTACAACGTCCCAACAGATGTAACTCTCCAGCTTTAACTTTTTTTTTTTTTTGAGCCCAATGTAAACACGAGAAAAACTCTTCTCACCAGCTCTTTCTCCACATGTGCGCTTGCTCTCCTCTCAGGGTCATTCATCTCACTACTTCTAAGAGCTCCTCTAAACATCTTCAGGTCAAATCTTTCATATCTCCTCATCATCTGCTTATCATTCATTTAGGTCTAAAAGTAACAGGTGAGTTTGGAGGTCTTCTTCACTAAACTATGAATGGGGTGTTAAGTAATGGGTGCATGTGCGGACTACAGTAAAGGAGGGATGAGAGGGAGGAGGAGAAGGAACGGAGGAGGAGAGGAGAGGGGAGAGAAGAGGAGAAAGAGGAGAGAAGAACGGGAGAGAGAGGAGGGAAGTGAAGAGAGAGGCAGGTAGGAGAGGAGTGGAGAGATCAGAGAGAAGAGGTAGAGAAGGAGGGGAGAGAGAAGAGAAGAAAGAGGCAAGGAGGAGAAGGGGAGGGAGGAGAGGAGAAGAGAGGGGAGAAGAGGAGTGGAGAGATCAGAGAGAAGAGGTAGAGAAGGAGGGGAGAGAAAGGCGAGAAGAGCGAGGAAGGGAGGAGAAGGGGAGAGAGGAGAGGAGGGGAGAAGAGTGGAGAGAGGAGAGAGAAGAGGTAGAAGAGGAAGGGAGAAGAGAGAGGAGTGGAGAGAAGAGAGGGAGGAGAAAAGAAAAGAAAAGAGAGAGGAAGAGAGGAGAAGGGGAGGGAGGAGAGGAGGGGAGAATAGAAGATTAGAGGAGAGAAAAGAAGCAAAACGAGGAGAGAAGGAGGAGAGAGAGAGGAGAGAAGAAGAGGAGAGAGAGGAAGAGGGGAGAAGGGGAGAGTGGGGAGGAGGTGAGAAGAGAGGGGAGAAGAGGAAAGGAAGGGAGGAGTGGAGAAAGGACAGAGAAGAGGTAGAGGAAGGGAGAGGGAGGAGATAGATAGATAAAAGAGAGGAGAGAAGGGAGGAGAGAAGAGAAGAAAAGAGGAGAGAAGAGGAGGGAGATGAGGGGAAGAAGGGAGGAGGGAGGGCTGGTGTTGACAGAGAAGAGCATTTGAAGAGTGAGCGTGCCCAGTGCAGGTGCTGTGGGTTATATTTAGAGTGAGTCCATCAAACAGACCACCGCTTTAACCCTTCCCCAACAAGTCAGGAATAGAACTGCTCCAGGATCCTGTACTGCGAACTCCAGTGAACTGCAGCAAACGACAAGAACACATTTAATCACAAGCATTAAGAAAGTGCAGGGCCGATATTTTGACTTTTTAGTGTATCAGCTATCGGACTTAAATCTCCAGCGCTGGCCGATATTTTGTTTGGTTTGATTTGCCTAAAAAATACACACAAAGCTTTATTTTAACACTTTAATGCGAAGAAAAAACTGCACTAAAATTCATACACGGCACTTTTATGGGTTTGTGGTAAATAAAAAGGCCGTGGGGGAGTTTGTAGTAAATTTAAATGGCATAATTAGTGGAAACGTATCAAAATCTGCCCGACATATCAACCCAAAAATATCGGCAGAGCTCATCGGCCATCAGTCGCTCTGGATTCTAAACAATCGGCATCGCCATCGGCCATGGAAAAACCCATATCAGCCGATCTCTAGGTTCGATATGTGGCCCGTCATGTTAATTACTATCGAATATATTTTGGGACTCTGTATTTACCGTGTGTACAGTCTCTTTGCAGTAATGGGGAGATTTTTGCCATTTTTCTGTACTATGATAAGATTTGAGCTGTAGATGTATAGAATAAATATCTTCTATGAAATATCGGTTCATTCTGCTATTCATTTGTTGTAGCTCAGGTTTTAAAGACGCAATATAATTAAAAGTGGCATAAAGTAGTTTTAATATTATCGTTTATCTCGATATTTCTCTGCAGCGATATATCATGCTTTGAAATCCGTTATCGTAACAGGCCTATCGCTATGGAATTTTACTTTGCCGGCCAGTATCAATTTATAATATTTGACTTGCTAATACCGATATCAAGACCAAAGTCCCATGATTTTAAAGCTACCATCTGTGAGTTTATTTGATTTTTTTTTTGTTACCAGTAGAGGGCAGGTGTGGAACCTGTTACCTCCTTCATAAAGCAGTTTTTAACTTCATTGCTCATTTATTTTAATTAGAAAGGGGAATATTAAAGGTCCTATATTATGTCAAATTGACTCAAATTTACCTTTTTTATTAGTCTGTCTACATTACAAAGCTCAAAATGCTCTGTTCCACCTTGTGATGTCATGTAGTGGTAGTTTTCAAGTTAACAGCTACATTTTTACCTTTAGTTCAGTCAAGATTAGGCAATTCCAGGGCTGAAATGATCCAAATGATTCTAGTTAAGGTGTATGGAGTTTTAAAACACAGTGGAGCACTTCCTGTATTACCATATGACATCACAAGGTGGAACAGAGCGTTTTCAGTTCAAGAGAAGAACAAAGGTTTGGAAACAACATTATAACATTAGATCAGAAAAGCGTAATAACTGGGCCCAAGTTAAGGTGCACTAAGCAAATTTCCATCCATACTTTTTTGCAAAACCAAAACCGCCATTCCGAGTAAACCATTTTCAAGTAGCTATTTCTGCTTAGTTACGAGTTCCATTTTGATTTTACGGCGCATAAAAAGAAAGAAACCATCTCCATTAAAACCCCAGTCTGTCTCTTTCCTTATGAAGTGTCTGCAGAATAAACCAGAGCCACAAACCCCGCTTTGAACGACGTCATTTCGCCGTGCATCTCTAAGCGGCAGTTCAGAGGACCAACCACTCCTCAGCCTGTTGATATGAATAATCCCGTAATTGAAACAGTGTGGCTGGGACTGAAGCGGGGGCTGCAATTGAGAGGCCGATAACAGAGACAACGCCAATGCAAAAACACCTATTGACTTCAAATACTGTAATCGCCCAATGGAAGGCTGCAATAAGGAAGATTAAACAGTCATTGTAAAAGGGTGGAGGTGATAAGTGTTCAAAGACGCGTTCAGACACATGGCTCTGGAGGAGTTCAGGAAAATATGAGGGGAAAAAAGAGATTACATTTCAAAGGTTATATGTTGAGCTTTGTGTTAATATTTTGACCTACTAAAGTAAATGAAAAGTATTTGAGTTTCCTTCAAAAACTGTCAAAAGTACCACTAAACTATAAGTGTGACATAAAACCAGGACTAACACTAATTCAGTACTGAACAGAGTTACAAAACCATGGCTTGAAAAGAACCAAACCACAAGTTACTCAATAATAAATCAGGTCTAAACAGAACTTCAACCAGGACTATAAAGTCATAGATTCAATAATTGAATATGAAAATGTGTTTTGACCAAATACAAAGAAATTTGTGTTAAAGCGTCCATATTAGGCTATTTTCTTGTTATAATGTCGTACTCATGACAAACATATCTTGAGTTGTGTTTTGTTTGATTCACAAATGTTTAACACACAAACCCTGCATATTTAGGCTGAGTTCTTCTCTCAAACAAAACACTGTTCCACTTTGTGATGTCATGTTGTAATACAAGAGTGCTCCACTGTGTTTTTAAACTCCACACATCTTCATTAGAACCACTTGGATTATTTCAGCCCTGGAATTGCCAGTTTTGTAGTGAACTAAAGGTAAAAGGAGCTGTTAACAAGAAAACTACCGCTTCATGGCATCACAAGGTGTAAAGGAGTATTTTGAGCTTTGGAGATGTAAACAGACTAATAATAAAGAATAAAGGTCATTATGTGTGAATGAAACAAAACAGAAAAAAACAAAACTTCAGGTATGTTTTTGAAGAGGTAACCACATTCTAAAAGCTTGCATTAGTCAATTTTGCACAATATGATATGATAATATGATATATGATTCAAATAAAACAAAACAATCAAAACAGAGTTAAAAAATGTACCACCAAATGAGTTTGTGATAAAACTAAACAGACCGGGACTAATCCATGACTGAACAGAGTAACAAAACCATGGCTTAAAAGGACCTTCAACCAGGGCTACACAATTATGACTAAATAATAAATGTATTTGGTCAAAAAACATTTAAATTCAAGTCTTTCACATCCCAACAAATGTATTAGGGATGCACCGATCCAGCTTTTTCAGTTCTGATACCGATTTCGATACTATAGCTTTAAATATCTCTCAATATTAACCAATACCAGTGCAGAGACTGAAAATGGCATTTATTTCCTTTAAACAAAAATAACATAAGACAAAACTGATCCAAATGTGTTAGCTGTTACTGATCTCTCATGTAACATTGTGTAATTAAAAGTTCAAACATTCTGAGATTTTCTGACCCGCTACAACCAGTAAATCAACGTATGTCCAAACAGGATATCGGCTGAACTCATATTTGGGAGCCGAACCAATAGAAACTTTTGTGAATTTACTGTAAATTACTGTAAAAATACCCACAAAATTTCACATTATAATGTATTAAATTTCTAGTTTTACATTTACAAAGTTTTACGTTTGGACAATTTTTATTCTAAACTAAATAAATAGACACGTTGTAAGTAAGAACAGTCACCCATCGCAATGTGAAAATATAATATCTGCGTTCAATAGTGAGAAGTAGCACAATGGTAATGTGTAAACTGAAAACCACAATGCAAAGTAGACCAACAGCCTGCAACCCGACAATGCAAAACAGGAGAATGAGGACACGAGCTGTTCCTAAGGCAAAGTCCACAGCCTTCTCTCACCATCTGCAACACAACACCTCCATGAGCAACGCACCAGAAAAAAAACGATTATTTTATTTAGCGTTTTTTTTTATTTATCAATGATTAAGTGTGTACCGATGCAGCTTTTTCCATTTAAGTGTCTGCTGATATCCGATTAATTAAAATTGCACTTATTTCCTTAAATCAGTTAACTTACACAAGAGATACAACTGTTATTTCTCCTTCACGTCCCGACTGAACACCTTCATATGAATAAAAGCTCAAACATTAGAAGCAAATCAGCCGTAAAATAGTCTTATTACATCCAACATGCAATTAAAGGCCCAAGGAGGATATCTGCTTAACCGATATCATGGAGCCGATACCTCATCCAGCAAATTTTCCTAGATCCGTGCCAAAATTCTTGCCCAAGGACACAACGACAACATCTGTGGGAGCTAGAATCTATGTCGCGAGCAGGATTTGAACCACCAACCTTTGGATCAGTGGACAAACGCTCTACCAACTGAGCTACTGCCGCTCCACTTCTTGATTCTCTGACAATAAAACCCAATAAAAACCCTTTATGATTAGATGCAGTGCAAAAATATTGATAAACATTAGGAGACTAAATTTGGTGATCGTTACCAGGGCCGCTGTATCGATATTATTGGCAAGAGTATTTTTTTGGGGTATGTTTTAGCCATTTTTTCGTGCCCGGACAACAATTTTGTTACTTGTTTAGTGGAAGGAAACTTGTTTAATGCACTTGACGTGATAATATCGTATTGTGAGCTATATGTTGTGTATCGAATTGTTAAGAACCCTATGCGTCCCAGTCCTAGCAGACAGATTTATTTTGACCTCAAGAGACAAATTTTACATGGAAAAATCATGTGCAGGGCCTTTAAAAACCAGTACAGTTTCATTTGTGTCTATAATTGCCAATAATTGTTCACCAGGAGGTTTCTGCAATCATCGTAACACTAACATTTGACACTGTAACATCTCTTATATCAACTATTCCTAAAGCTATCCACAACCTTTCCTTACCCAAACTGCAACGCAACACCTCCCCAAGCACCGCCCCATGAAAAACACTCTAACCTCTTTAAAAAATACAGTGCGAGTTTATAAAGAGCGGAGGTAAGACTAGTCAGGCGTTCTAAGCTTCTGTTTGTGTCCTGTCACTTCCACGTGCTGAAGACTTTTGTGAAACAGACAAAGATCATGGGAATGGAGACTCCAAATATCCCCGAGCAGTGAACGCAAGAATGACTTCATCTAAAATAACAAAACACAACCACTAACCCAATGGAGAGAGGGCAACGGTGACCTCTATAGAATCTGCAGTATATATGCTAAGGGTTTGGGAAAGGTGCACTGTGTAACCTTTTCCGCTCTGCCACCTGGTTGTTTCTATGGAAAAATTATGGAAATAGTAATGAAATAAACTTGGTAATTGCAATGGAGACAAGTTAATGGTCAGATCTATGGAGAAGCAAGCCTGCACATGGTAAAAATCTGTGTTTCAATATATTAAGGTATATTTTTGAGCTATGAAACGCCTGCAACTGAACAAATGTAAGGCAGATGTGTTTAATGCCCTATTGTGGAACATTCCAGGCAAAGAAATAACATCTCCATGGAAACAAGCAAGTAGCGGACCCTCCATCCTAGAAGCTGTATAGTGCACCTTTAATAGCGCTGAATGATTTTGGAAAATATGTCATTTGTCATTTTGTCTTATTTTTTTACAATTGTGATTAAAATTGCAATTTATTTTTTAATAGTTTAATATTTGAGTGATACTGAACAATGAAAACTAAAATGAGATGCCTGGAATGTTCCACAGCATCGCGATAAACTCAGCTTCATGAAGACAAGCAGGTAAGTAGCACCAAACAGCTAAGTTACTGGTCATATCTGTGGAGAGGCGAGTCCACTCACAGTAAGAATGCTTGTTTTTTTTTTTTTCTAAGTATTGCGTTTAACAATAAAAATGACTAAATGTATAGATTTTTTTTTATTTGATATATTTTTTTTTTTATTAAACAGACAATAAGGAAGACATCTGGACTTTTCTGTCTGCGCTAATGTGCATTTTGATTTATTGTTTTATTTTTTTTTTTTCACCTAAATTATTGTTATATTAATGTATAGATAGGTTTAATGATATAGTGTGGAACATTTTGGGCAAAGCAATAGTATGTCCATGGAGACAAACAGGAGGCAGACCCCATACCAGAGAAGTTACATCGTGCACCTTTCATTATTTCGGTCTTTGCAATTTGCCAATTAAAATTCCGATTCAATGGCAATAAATCTTGGTGAACCCCAATTTGCCTGGCGAGATGTTTGTTTTGGTTGAGAGAAACTGAAGATTAACATGAAAAAAACGAGCGTGACTCTAGACAGCGGGACAAAGTCTTGAGAAGGGAAAGCCCCTGAAGAAATGGGACACCAGAGCTTCAAACATCACAATATTCAGCTGAGTGTGTGTGCGTGCGGGGAAGTCTGGGGCATGGCTAACATTTCCATGACACTATATGAATGGGGCTGTGGGAAGACGGATGGTTCAGACTGCAGGGGAATGTGTTAAATCTATTAAACAGTGCAGACCTCCGCCAAGGCAGTGACCATATCCTGCAATTGTGAAAAAAGAGTGGCCACGCTAGGAGATGAGCCAGAAAAGCTCTATTTTTTCATTTTACTATGGCAACAAAATTCACAAACTGAAAACTGACTTTCAGCACCAATACTAAAAACTAGCAAAAAAATAAAATAAGATAAAATAATGTTGATTAAAGGGCCCGTATTACGCTATGGAGTACCTGGAGTTGTGTTTTGTTTCATTCATGTTTAAGACACAAACCCTGCAGATTTAGGCTCTTCTCTCAAACTGAAAATACTCTGGTGATTTTAACTTGAAAACGACTGCTTCATGACATCACAAGGTGGAACAGAGCATTCTGAGCTTTGGAGATGTAGACAGAGTAATAATAAAGAGTTACTCAAACATGTGAATGAAACAAAACACAACTCCTGGTCTGTTTTTGAGGAGGTAACAGTATTATACCATGATTTAAAGCTCAAACGTCCATTCTGTACAATATAGTATCTTGAAAGGTGCATTGTGTAACTTTTCTGGAAGGTCCGTCACCTGCTTGTTATTGCTTTGTCTGGAATGTTCCACAGTATGACATTAAACAGTTCTACCTTTCATTTATTCAATTACAGGTTTTTTTATAGCTCAAAAATACCTCAAAAAACAGGCATTCTGACTGTGAGCAGGGTCGCCTCTCCACAGATCTAACCTGTACCTTGGTCTGGTTTGGTTTCCATGAACATAGAAAGGTTTAATATGATACTGTGAAACATTCCAGACAAGGCAATAACATCTCTATGGAGAAAAGCATTTGACGGAAACCAGAAAAGTTACACAATGCACCTTTAAGTGTAAAATACCAGGATTTTATATTAGGGGTAAATGTCAATTGTTTTCAGCCACAAATAATTGGATACTGACAAAACTTTTACTTTTCTTGCTTGTTGGCATGGTGACAACATGGTTAGCACTCTCACCTCATAGTTGGGTCATCTGTACCATGTCTGTGACCGTGGTGTGCGAAGGTTCGTTTCAGGGTGATTTTGTGATCTATAGATATAAAGAACAAAATTTAGCCACCATGCCCCTTCTGAAAATGTGGGCGAAATCCACGGGAGCCGAAAATTCAAAATGGCCGCCGATCGCTAAATGAAACAATTATTTTCACAGTGGTTTATGCTGTATACTTGTGTAATGTATCGTTTTGTAGGTTTTTGGGGTCATAGAATCCAATTTTCATGTTACTTTGTTGATCTGAGGAATATTTGATGAAATTTATTAAGAATATTGTACTTAGAGGTCATAAAATTTCAATTAATACAACTGATTTGATATAAAGGGAGCTATACATTGGTGTATATAACATTTCTTTTTTTTTTTGCCTTTTTTTTTGCTTTATATTTTTTTTATTTTTCATCATTTTTATATTAGTTTTTTTTTTCTAATTCTTTTTTTTTTTATTTCTATAACAATTGAAACCAAAACTAATCTAATATGAAATTGATCTTAATGGAATGGGCCAGTAAAAATTCAATCTTCATCTGAATCTGTTGCTTCTCCATACTCGCTCATATCATCATCACTACTGTCTTCACAATTTTCCTGAGGTTGGATCTGGGTCCTGAGGTGGCAAGGAAGTGGTGGACACGAATAAAGTGGTGGACACGAATAACGCACTGGACGACATTTCCCATCAAGTATTTGCCAACCATGACCAAGTGGAGATGGATGGTTAGTCAGATTGTAATGTGTCTGGCTATAAGTAATGTAATTTGTTCTTTCCAAATGCAGATTCAACGAATCGTCATCAGGGGGGAGGCGGACCAAACGCTTCTTTTTAAGTTTGTGCCATTTTGATGTTCTTGCTTCTCCACATGTTGCATCTGCACTTTCGCCATAGATAATAGACAGGACAAACTTCTTCATGTTTGATCTCACTATATCATCTAATTTCAAGCTGTTTCCAACTTGACTTAAAAGTTCTCTAGCATCAGAATCAGAAAAGACCTTTTCTAATACTGTCTTTTTACCATGGCCATAGAATCCTGATGTATGATCCCTTCCAGTAAGAGCGTCACACATCACATGTGTGATGTGCATTTATTGCGAAGGGGATGCATCACTTAATCTCAACACTGGCATGCATACCTGTGACTTTGCTTTCAAGCAGCCTGAAGCAGATACCATGTTGCTCTCCTCATATGCATATCTGAGAAATAAAAAGCATAATACAGAACAAGTTGTTCTGGATAGTGAAGACACAGATGTGTATGTTCAAGCTGCATATGTATCCCAAAAAGTGGAAGGAAATTTGTTTTTAAAACGAAAGGAAGGTTTTGTGAACTGTAGCACTATGTTGCCTGAAGAAGTAGCACAAATCATTATACCTCTCCACGCTCTTACTAGAAGTGATCATACATCAGGATTCTATGGCCATGGTAAAAAGACAGTATTAGAAAAGGTCTTTTCTGATTCTGATGCTAGAGAACTTTTAAGTCAAGTTGGAAACAGCTTGAAATTAGATGATATAGTGAGATCAAACTTGAAGAAGTTTGTCCTGTCTATTATCTATGGCGAAAGTGCAGATGCAACATGTGGAGAAGCAAGAACATCAAAATGGCACAAACTTAAAAAGAAGAGTTTGGTCCGCCTCCCCCCTGATGACGATTCGTTGAATCTGCATTTGGAAAGAACAAATTACATTACTTATAGCCAGACACATTACAATCTGACTAACCATCCATCTCCGCTTGGTCATGGTTGGCAAATACTGAAATGTCGTCCAGTGCGTTATTCGTGTCCACCACTTCCTTGCCACCTCAGGACCCAGATCCAACCTCAGGAAAATTGTGAAGACAGTAGTGATGATGATATGAGCGAGTATGGAGAAGCAACAGATTCAGATGAAGATTGAATTTTTACTGGCCCATTCCATTAAGATCAATTTCATATTAGATTAGTTTTGGTTTCAATTGTTATAGAAATAAAAAAAAACAGAATTAGAAAAAAAAAAAACCTAATATAAAAATGATGAAAAATAAAAATAAATTATAAAGCAAAAAAAAAAAAAAGGCAAAAAAAAAAAAATGTTATATACACCAATGTATAGCTCCCTTTATATCAAATCAGTTGTATTAATTGAAATTTTATGACCTCTAAGTACAATATTCTTAATAAATTTCATCAAATATTCCTCAGATCAACAAAGTAACATGAAAATTGGATTCTATGACCCCAAAAACCTACAAAACGATACATTACACAAGTATACAGCATAAACCACTGTGAAAATAATTGTTTCATTTAGCGATCGGCGGCCATTTTGAATTTTCGGCTCCCGTGGATTTCGCCCACATTTTTAGAAGGGGCATGGTGGCTAAATTTTGTTCTTTATATCTATAGATCACAAAATCACCCTGAAACGAACCTTCGCACACCACGGTCACAGACATGGTACAGATGACCCAACTATCACAGCAAGAAAGTATCTGGTTTGATTCCCGTACGACTTTTGTATGAGGTTTGCATGTTCGCCCTGTAAATGAAGGAGATACCTGCCCATATACGTTGTGGAGATGATTGTTTGTCAAGAATGTCCCACAGTATGGCATTAAATTTCCAGGTTGCAGGTCAGATATATAAAGAAAGAATGTTTTCAGTTACTTGTAAATCATGGGGTTTGATTTGTGCAAAACTGATCATAGATTAATTCTACTGTGGAATATTTTGGGAGACTGAATAACTTCCAAGGAGTTAACAGACCTTCAACAGAAATGTCCCATAGATCACCTTTAAATATAGGTTATAATGACCCCAGCCTCACCAGGAAAAGACAGGAGACCAAAGGGGGAAAAAGAAGAGAGGAAATGACACTGAGGAACAATAGAGAGAGACCATCGGGAGGAGGAAGTTTAAAGTGTAACACGCCGCGAGCTGAGCCAAAACCAACGTGGGCGACACAGGCAGCAGACGGCAGCAGCACATGAGAGGAGAGAGTCTGGTCTACGAGAGCTGCAGCTTTTTCACATTAGGCCCAGACACTGTTGTTTTAATGGACCTGGAGCAGAGGGCACAAATGGAAAACTCATACACACAGCTCAGTACGGCGGTAGTGATTGAAGAAAGTCTTGCTCAACTGAAGATATGTCCTGCTGATCGATTAGTTGAAGAAAGGAGAAAGTTAAAAGCTCTCAAAATCATTCCGTATCTGATCTGAGCATATATCTAATGAAAAACAAGATTTATACAAACAAGGACAAGAAAATATTATAAAAGGTAGATTAAACGAATGGTTCACGCCCAAATAAGAAGCGGCTGATAAAGTTGGGCTGTGCAATTTTGCCTAAAAATAAAACTTTTCCATTTTTTTCCACTCCTCTCCACTAATCTTTTATGAATGAGAGAAAACAAAATATTGCATTAAACATAAAGCTCCAACATTTCATTTGATGTCACTGATTTCAAAGCGCTACACAGCCCTGTGCTAAACTCTGCTCCCTGTGACCAAAGTGAGCAGAAAAGATTTTAACTTAAAATTTGATTAATCAATTTAATCGACTTTTTGCTCAGCTCTATTAATCGAGTTAAAGCTTTGCTGTTGTAGCTCCAGCTGTACTTTTGTACTTAGAGTGCACAAATATTGGGAGTGAGACTTTGTGTTGTAAAATATTTAATAAATCTACACAAAAGTAGGGTTAAGTTTGAATGGACTATTCTTAGTAGACAGGTAGAGCTATCAGCATGACTGGTGATCCATTTAAGGAAAATCAACAACTTCCAAAAGGGAATCATAAGGGAGTATTAGGACATTTACAAGTCACTTCAATGCAGATCGATTTCTGAGCAATAAGTGACCATTTAACATGACAAAAGTAGAGTTAGTGTAGAAGCTGAGAGCTGTGACTGGTTTATAGTGTTTTTCTTTGATGGTGGTGGACAGAGCAGACTGGACATCTGCTCCAGGATTAGGTCTGTGTGTTTAAGACTGGCTTAGGATCTGTGGCCTGGAACGCTGACGACTTCCAGACTCAACCAATTAGGGATGTGCTCTGGGGCTCTGCTGCTTTACTCACCGTACACACTCCACACACCGTACACACTCCACACACCGTACACACTCCACACACCGTACACACTCCACACACTGTACACATGTGCAGGCAAACGCAGCAATGAACACTTCCACTCCTCCGCCTGCCAACACTGATCCATTTCATTTTATATTGTTTCAAATGACTTCACAGTGTTAAGGGTGTGCAGTAGGCCTGTCACAATAACACATTTTGAAGTTATATCTATATCTTGCTGAAATAAACAATAATACTGAAACTAATTTATGCCACTGACACATAGGGACGTAACAATCAAAATCCCTTGATACAATATTTTCACAATATGCATCTCACGGTACGATATTTATTGCAATATTTTGTGGAGGCTTACAATAAACTTTTTCCTTTAAAAACCCTGGAAAAGCCTTGAAAAAAAGTCTTTGGTATCATTATATGATTTAAAAGCACTTAACAACTGTTGTAGTATTTGTTCATGTAGTCTGCACTGATAACACCAAAGGATCATGGTCTATGTAGTTCCCTTAGCAAAGCAATATGGCAGCAGGTGTTTACTGCTTAAAAAAAAAAAACAACAACTTGTAAAAGCATGCATTCTCATTGTGAGTGGGGTCATCTTTTCACAGCTCTGACCTGTAATTTGTCCTGGTGGTGCTAAGTGCTTGTCTCCATGGAGATGATAGAAGTCTAATGCCATACTGTGGGACATTCCAGGCAAAGCAATAACATTACACCACCAGAAAAGTTTGGTTTAGGTCATTTGGCCACACAGTATGCATGGTTGCCTCATAAAATACTGTGAATATAAAGTATTAATAAGAGTATGAACAATCATGTCTATATTTATCTTAAATTCGCCATGTTTCTTCTCAAAATAATGTTAAAATTTGATATAGCGACAGCCAAAACTTACACAATTGCACAAAATTGACTCTTATGAGCTTTAAGCCATGTTAATAATAATAATAATGTTGTTTCCTCATCAAAAACAGACCTGGAGGTGTGTTTTGTTTCATTTACACATCTGAGTAACTCTTTATTATTAGTCTGTCTACATCTCCAAACCTCAAAATGCTCTGTTCCACCTTGTGATGTCATGAAGAGGTAGTTTTCAAGTTACCAGCTATCGTTCACCTTAGTAGTAGAGCTTGGCAATTCCAGGGCTAAAATTACCAAAATAAGTCTAGTTAAGTTGTTAGAGCTTGAAAACACAGTGGAGAACTTGACATTACAAGGTGGGACGTAGTGTTTTCAGTTTGAGAGAAGAACTCAGCCTAAACATGCAGGGTTTGCGCGTTAAACATGTGTGAATGAAACAAAACACAACTCCAGCTATGTTTACGATGAGGAGACAATATTAAAACATAGATCTGAAAGTGGCGTAATATGAGCCCTTTAAGGAGCACATTAAGGAGGCAAATTACAACCCTGGAAAGAAAGAGGGAGATGACAGGGCTGCAAAAGTATGCGCCTGTAAACAGTATTTCACAAAAGGTTAGGTCTGTCAGAGGAGAGAGGATCTGTCACATTTTGATGATGCAGTAGATTTGATGTTGGGAGATCGTTGGACGGACCAGTGTGTTCTCAAGTGAGTCATTTAAACAGATTTCTCCTCGAGCTGGGATAATTGCACCAAGAACACAAGCCAAACTCAGACAATAACTGAGAAGAGGCTTGCCCAGCTTTGCATAATTGTGAAAACTAAGAAATACACTCGATACTCCGATAATACAGATTCCGATACCACAATGACAATTAAAAAACACGCTTTCTTTTGACAACAGAATGCGATTTTCAACATTACATCGTAGTACTTTCTTCCATGGTGGAATGTAACGAAGTAAAAGTAGTAAAGTACTGTACTTAAGTAAAAAGGCAGTACATTTTTAAGTGGATACGTTTTAGTTTTATGTCACTACATTCGAGAGCAGGGAGCTGTCCTTTCTACTCCATTACGTTTCTGAACAGGACTGAAAAGTAAAAGTATTTTTTTTATTATAGTTTGAGACCTGCTGAAAAGGCTGAGGGTTTATTTTTAATACATTCGTAGTTTGAGCAAACAAAAATATACAAATAAAAAACACAAAATCACTACATTTGAAGCTCTATTAGATCTCAAAATCTGCGTGAAATACTTTTACTTTTTATTCTTTAAGTACATGTTTAATTATTTCAGTTAAGTCGATTTTTTCATGTGAAACATTTACTTTTATTTGAGTCTTTTTTCTTGCTCCGGTATCAGTACTTTTACTTAAGAAACAAAATCAAGAACCTCTTCTGACTTTTTGAGTACTGATACCTGCCCAAATGAGTATGTAGTTTCGATACTAGTTTTAGCATCGATTAGGATCTGATTCTCGATACTTTTGACAATGTAGTTCTAAATCAGGACAAACTAACACTGATTCTGGGCTAAGACTGATTCTGGGCTAAGTCAAGACCAGAACCAAAATATAACCTAGTCTAAACACGTCAAGGAAAGAGAAACAGACTAAACCAGGTCCAAACAAAGTCTATAATAGGACAAAACTGGGATGAAGAATAAATCATGTGCCAAACTGGACTAAAGACCAGGTCTAAGCCAAGACTGAACCATGGGTGACAATCAAGATCCACAGCTGGACTAAACCAAACCATTTCAAAAGCAGAAGCATGGCAAAAAGGCAGAAGTGAACAGGTCCAAACTTGAACTAAACCAGGACTTAACAAGGTCCAAAGTAGGAACCATCTCCAACCAGAATCACAACTACAAAGACAGAACTAACCAAGTCCAAACCAAGACTAAACCAGGACTAAACCAGACTAGAACTTGACTTGCCAGGACCCAATACTAGGGCTTGACCTTTTCCAAACAGAACCACGACTTAACTTAAAAAAACTAGGCTAACCAATCAGGGGAAACCAGGACAAAACCAGAACTAAACACTAAACAAGGACTAAACAAGGACTAAACCAGAACTAAACAAGGACTAAACCAAAACTAAACAAGGACTAAACCAGGACTAAACCAGAACTAAACAAGGTCCACAGTAGAAATAAACCAGGAGAAAATACTAGGACCTATTTTCAACCAAAACCATAACTAACCTTTAAATTAGGATTAAACTTGGACTAAACCACGGTAAGACCAGAACTAGGCGAGGACTTCCCAACCAAAACCATCACTTTACATCTATAGTTAACAAGTCCAAACCCAGGAGTAAACTGGGCCCTAAACCAGGACTAAACCAGATCAAACCGGGACAAAACACAAGGATTAAACTATACCTTAGGACTATACCTGGACTAAACCAGAACTAAACCGGGACTAAACTAAGACTACATCAGGGGTCCTAAACCAGGACTTAACCAACACTAAACAAGGTCCACAGTAAGACCAGAACTAGACCAATCAAAACCAAGACTACATCTACTGTATAGAAGTAGCCTTAACAAGTGTAACCCAGGACTAAACCAGGACTAAACCAGGACTAAACCAGGACTAAAGCAGGACTAAAGCAGGACTGAACAAGAAACTGAGCAGGACTAAACCAGGACTAACATGCAAGACCTCCAAACCTTGCAGCCTATACAGTAAAAACAGCCAACTTCAACTTTTTGCAGCTCTCCACTCTCATTCAGGAGCATCTGCGCAAAAAACCCGCAGCTCCTCTTGACCATCACGGAGCCAATCTAAAGAACTCCAGAGTTTATGGATGTTTTTTCACTCACTCAGTCGTAACTTGAGCCCGAGCCAGCTCCGTTGCGGTGACTTGTGCAGTACTGCGTTCATGCTCCACTTGCTTGGCACCATCTAAACATGGAAACCAGTCTGCAAAACGCACCGTCCCACGCCGACAAAGTAGCTCCTCTGCCCGGGTACTCTCTGCTCCCGTCCCCGGTGTAGTTGTAGTAGTAGCGAACCTCAATGCGAATACTCAGTCAACACATTAAAACCACTTCTTCCGTGCAGTCCAGTCGTTTTTGCATTGCATTTAGGAAAGAAAACAACCAAATAGTGAAAAACAAACATCCCGCGGTAAGTCAAACCTGTTGCAGCGCGCAGGGACGTAAAGAGTGCACGTATTCGGTTGACTCTTTGTTAGATAAAAGCTGGAAATAGTTTCTTTTGGTGGTATAAAGTGACCAGGCGATGTTACGTGGGTGATTTCTTAGTTGTTCCTGTAAAATAAGTGCTTCTAAAGTTGTCCCGTAACGCAGAGGACCATCGTCTCTTCTCATTCATTCAGACTGGACGAGGACACAACAAAGTCAAGGGATAATGTGGTTTGTGCGGCCGCTAGAGGCGCTGTAAACATCACCAGCACAGTGTAAGAGGAAAGTTTGATGTTCTTTGCATGTGCTGTTTGTGGTACGTTTAGAGTGCAAAAGTCTTCATGTGTTAGTCTTTGAAAATAGTCTACAAAAAACGTGAATTATTTAGGCCCAGTGGTGGAACGTAATGAAGTAAAAGTAGTAAAGTACTGTACTTAAGAATAGACATCTAACATTTTTACTTAAGTACATTTTAAGCTGGATACATTTTACTTTTCCTTCACAACATTTGAGAGCATCTGTTTGTTCTTTTTGTTTGTTTGTACTCCACTTTTTTTTATTTGTACTCCACTACATTTTTAAGTATTAAAAGTACTTCCTCCCACTCCTTTTTGAACACAAGTAAAATCTGCATGACATTTACTTTTGTTTATTGTTAGAGAAAAGAAGTATTTATTTTTGTATCATATGAATGTATTTACATTTTCTATGCATGTTCTGTGTTTTACTGTCCAAATAAGCATTCATTCATTCATTCAAAAAAGTTTTTTGGTTTTCTTGTTTGTTTTTCATTAAAACGCTGCAGGGTTTATTTTTAATATTTTTAATACATTTGTTTTTTGAGCAAACAGAAAACAAAAACAGCTAGGCCTATATAAGGGACCATACTTTTGCCAGTTCCACCTTATTTGGTTTATAGTTCAAAAATTCAAAAATCTCTTCAAAAACAACATACATTCCTATTGAAGAAGATATTTAATGCCATACTGTGGAACATTCTGGCAGAGCGTTAACATCTCCATGGAGATAAGCAGGTGGTGGACCCTACACCAGAAAAGTTATATAAATTGAGCAGAACATTGTGGAGCAGTGAGTAAAAGGTGAATCCCATCTACTGAAATGCATTTCTTTAATGTATTTCAAAGGTGCGTTATGGAACTTTTCTGGTAGTGAGTCCATCAGCTTCTTGTCCCCATAGATTTACTGCTCTTCTTGGAATGCTTCAAAGTATGGCATTAAATGATCTCCATGGACACAAGTGGGAGATGGCACCAGCCCAAGTAACAGGTCAGATCTGCGGTGAGGTAATACCGCTCTCAGAAAAGTAGATTTTTGAGCAATAAAAACACCCGAAAGATACTACGAAACATTCCAGGCAAAGGAATATCATCTCCGCAGAAACAACAAGAGAGTGTCTGACGTCCTCCTGAGAAGTTCCATAGTGCAGCTTTTAATGGAACAATGTATATTCAGAACGGTCCCTTTCTACCTGCGTGTTTGTGGTTGGCTAGTGTTACTGGCTCTGCGTCTCTATGGGAAAGCATGCGAGCTGACAAAGCCAAAACAATGACAGTGGCAAAATGTGAGCGTTTGTGAGTCCCTCCTCCCTCACTCCCCCCCTCCATAAAACAGAGTCAACAAAGGCACCTAAAGGGCCACAGAGCCATGTTTCCACAGTCCACTTTAACAAATGAGCACTTCTCTCACAGTTTACAACCAGGTCAGTCATTCTGTCCCGGGTCATTCACTGTCCAGACTCCAGGCCGAGCTACAGGCCGCTACAGGCCTCCCCGCCCCGTTTTGTTAGACTATAGTAAAAGCATATGGTACAAAAAGGGTTTAAAGGTCCCATATTACGCAAAATTGACTCTTATGAGCTTTAAGTCATGTTAGAATGTTGTTACCTCCTCAAAAACAGACCTGGAGTTGTGTTTTGTCTCAATCACATGTTTGAGGAATCCTTCATTATTAGTCTGTTTGCATCTCCAAAGCTCAAGATGCTCTGTTCCACCTTGTGATGTCATGAAGCGGTAGTTTTCAAGTTAACAGCTTCATTTTACCTTTAGTTTAGTAGAGAGTAGAGTGTTAAACATGTGTGTATGAAATAAAACACAACTCCATGTTTGTTTGTGTTGAAGAAACAACATTATAACGTAGATCAGAAAATAGCCTAATATGGGCCTTTTAAGAAGTAAAAGTTGGCAACGTAAAACTGAAGAGCACTCAACTGAAAACAAATTAGAACGAAGTGCGTGTTTTGACTCATCTTGGGCAAAGAATAACATGATTAAAGGTGCACTGTGTAACTTTTCTGGTGGAGGGTCTGCCATCTGCTTGTCTCCTTGGTGATGTTATGGCTTTGCCTGGGATGTTCCACAGTATGGCATTAAGCAAATATATCATGCATTATTACTGTGAGTGGGGTTCACTTCTCCACAGCTCTGACCTGTAACTTGGGCTGATAATGTGGCCTGCTTGTCTCCATAGAGATAGTCAAATTAAATGCCATACTTCAGAACATTTCAGGGAAAAACATGGAGTCAAGCAGGTGGACCCTGTACCAGAGAAGTTACACAGTGCAACTTTAATTATGAAACTGGTAGATGTTGATATACAATTGTTTTAATATTAAAAACGTATTGTTTACAGAGTCAAAGAAATCCTGGAAAATGTACCAATAGTTTGGATTTAATAATATGCCTCAAAATACAGCCTGGGATTACAGCCATGGAGCTGAAAATCAATTTTAGATCCAATCAAATATAACACTGCCCTCTGCTGGTTAAATGGCAGATCACAGATCTACAAAATAAGACTGTTCTAGAATAAATTGTTACTAGCGAAAGACCAATATATCATTTGGCCAGTATTTGCACTTTTTAGCTCACTGGGTATTGGCAGTTCTTATCAGCCATCAGTTTCTCTGCAAAAAGCAACTACAAAAAGTATTCTAAATGTGCACTATTGTTGAAAAAACAGAGCTGCAGTTAAAAAAAAATGAAACACTTTTGTACATAGAAGTTATGTAATCAACCTTCTACGGCTCAAATCATATAAAAATAACAAAACATTTCCCAGCAGCGCAAAGAAAATATAGACATTATAGATACTGACCCCCAAAACATTGTTCCATCCATCATATATCTATCATATATCTACCGATTATATCTCTCATATATCTATCATAAGTCCTGACAGGCCTACTTGTCACTACTAACCACAAATAGCCAAACTGGACGTGTCTTGCTCAGAGAACCAAGGACAGTAGTTTTTGTAGGATTGGGGAATTAATTGAATTAATTTGATTAATTTGGGTTTTTAATAATAGAGATTTTAAAAATTAGCAAAATTGTGAAATCTAAGATCTAGGATCTAGCATATGATCAGAATGAAAACATAAAGAGCTTCTGTCATTTGAAAGACTAGCAGTCCCTGCTCGGGCTTTGATTCAAACTGATAAAAATCTAAATTGTGATCGTGCAGTGTGTGCAAAAAAAACAACAAAAAAAAACAGATATGGTCATATTGCCCACCTCTATTGGATCGTATGCAGATTGAACCAACAACTCTTCAGTGTGCACTGTACTGCACTGCACTGCACTGTACTGTACTGTACTGTACTGTACTGTACTGTACTGTACTGTACTGTACTGTACTGTACTGTACTGTACTGTACTGTACTGTACTGCACTGTACTGTACACAAAACTAGTGGTTAAACAAGTAAAATACTGGATACTTGAAACTTAAACTTTTATTGGAGAGTGTAAACCTTAACAGAGTAACAGGTCAAGTACTGGAATGTCATCTACAAAGAAGTGAAACAAGACACTTTGTCTTTGTCAGATTTTAGGATAACAAAGTCTGTAGAAGCACTTCTGTTGGGATCATGTTCAGAGCACCAAAACATTTCCAGTATTAAAGTCCAGTAAAAGAAAAGTGCTGGTAAGAGACTTGAATACTGAGTGCTCCATTGTGCTGTTGTGCTTTGTCCAAGTGTTAAAGGTAAGGTATGTTTATTTGTCCTCTGCATTTGACCCATATTGTCCTCTGCATTAGACCCACCCTCCAGTGTCTCTTGGAAGCAGTGGGCGACCGTAGTGCCGCACCGCGGGACCCTTCTTCAGATCTTGAGCCAGGATACAAATCCTAATAGAGAGCTGAGGTCTGTTGTAGATTAATGACATTAGAGTCCCATATGGTCTGATCTCAACATTCCCTTGAAGACTCTTAGTTTTCCGGCTCCAGTCAGATCAAAACTGTAGTCAGAAGTGACGTATGGCATGTCCTCATCACAGTCCTGCAAAAGAGAACACAGAGGCACATTTAAAGAGGAAATATTAGGCTATTCTACAATATAGTTAGAATTTATGACACCAGTGGATCATTATGTTGGACATTTGTAAATGGAACTAATGCAACACTTTGTGGGGGTGTTACTTGCACGATTTAAGAAAATAAAGCTATACTTCTGAACATTCTCCATAGACAACTGGTTTAAATCTCACGGTACTGAACGGAAAATAGATCAGTTTTATGCTAGACTGTGGAATGTTTCAGGCAAAGTAACATCACCATGGAGACAAGGGGGCAGACCTTTCACTAGGAAAGTTACATTGCCCCTTTAAGTCCCGTAGCTGTTCCTATAGTGTGTGTCGTCTGACCTGTGTTGTGACGATGCAGGAGGGCAGGGAAATGGCTCCCAGCAGAAGACAGTTGACGTTTCTGAGGACGGAGGGGTCAACTGGAGTCAACAAATAATACAGGCCCCTAATCACGTCTATTCCTCGGAGAATACCTTCAGAACATACAAAAGGAAATTAAAAATCAAACACTTTCTTGTCCACTTCTTATAATGAATCTGTCGCACAGAAAAAGCCGTCCTAAAGCTGTGCACGTGCCCCAGATTTGCCCAAAAGGATCAAGTTGGATAGATTTAAATACCTGTTTCCTAAGAATGAAAATCATGTTCTTCCATCTGATACGACCCTGGCACTTACCAAATCCCACACAGGGGCACAGTGGAGCCTGGGGCAGTAGCACAGGGCCCCCTCTGCTGGTGACTTTCTCTCCCACACAGCACAGCGCCACCAGGCTGGCATTAGCGGCATAGAACATGTGACTGGGCATCACCTCACAATGGAGTACGCCCAAAGCAACTGCACTGTGTGGCACCTGAGGATTTGAAAACAAAATCTAGTAAAAACAAAAAAAATTCATTCTGACATTGGCTTTACTTTATACTACCATGATAGTAGTATTCATGCCAAAAAAGGTCTCAGGTCTTAAAGATAATTACAGTTGATTCTGAAAGTTACTCTAATTTTAAAACACTGACTATCCTAAAACAAAACTATTGTACCTGGTATGGAGTGAGACTGTGCAGAGGTCTGACTGGTCCAGGGTCAGGAGGCTGGAGCTGACTCAGATAGGCCAATAAAGACAACTCTCTCAGTTCATTAGAGCGCTGGTGTTTCCTACAACATTTTAAACAAACACATCTGAATAGATTGTGCATTAAACTTCTCCTCTGCTACCCTCAGCGACATTGTTCGTTCTCTAAAACATAAAGTAACAGGGGTGTAACTATCATACAGCATGGCACTAATAAAGACAACCTAACAAAGTCCAAACATTAGGGCTAAAAAAGCAGATGGAGCTACATACAGCATGATCATTTGGCAAGTTCGAGTCCAGTCTGCATAAAGAACCACAATGGAACATGACATTTATTCTATTTATGGGTTTGTCATGGCATTTTTAGAGAAACGGAACGTGTGTGCAGTTTACAGTCACAATAAATACCATATTGTTGGGTTTGTATATTGCTACATCTGGCATCATTTTTACCAGCCTTATTTAGTCATTTCATTTGAGCAACTTGGTCAAAAAATATTAGGTACCATTTTATAATAACCTTAATTAGCCTTAATAAAGCATGTAAACTTAATTCATAATGAACACATAGTCTATTAAGATTAAGGATGATTCAGGCTCAGTAAAAACTTAATTAAAGGGTTAGGAGTTAGTTAGAACTTAATTCAAACCACAACCCTAAGTATACTAAGAATAAATCTGGGTATTTGGCTAATTAAGTGTAGTTATTGTTACCAATTGTTGTATTTTTAAATAATACCCAAAAGGATTAGGCAGAAGTAAAAACTTAAAAGCATACCCCCTCAAGATATTCCCTCTAGTGGCATTTTTTTGGTCATTGTAATAACTTGAGTGCAATAATAAGAGAAGCGGATTCTTACGCTTTTCCTTGTGTTCCCACTCCCTCAAACTCAGACTGCACAGGCAGGTGGATAAATGTCCTGGGCGGGTTGAAGCTCTCTGTGAACGCGTCCAGGGCAGACTGAGCAGGAGGGTGGGTCTGACAGCCCTGGGCGCTCCTCAGGTACTCCGGTGTAAGACAGGGGCACTGATGGGTCCCTCCATAACCCAGCTGCACCACATGGGAGACGGGGAAGAACCGAAGCATGTCCACGAGCAACTGCAACCCAAAACCTGCACACGAGAAACATGAATGAATACTGGTACAGGAATGAAAGCAGTGGCATCACAGGGTGCAGATGACAGAGGTCTGAGATCAAATGTGGTGGTTTCAACTGCTTATATGATGAGTTTAAACCAAGATTATACTAGATCAGGGGTCGGCAACCTTAAATACTCAAAGAGCCATTTGGACCGTCTCCCACAGAAAAGAAAACACCCGGAGCCACAAAACCCTTTTGACTCTAAACCAGCGCTAACCAGGGGAACTACAGGCAAAACTACAACTCCCAGAAAACAGACAACAACAAGCACCATCCTCCACTACAGCTCTACAGCTCATAAGCGCGAGTCTTAAGAGAATTATTTACACCTTTCAGTCTTTTCATCACAACAGTAGCAACATAAATAAAGTGCATGAGTGAAATAAAGAACTGCGCTGCACACGTACGACCTGCACACGTATAATCTCTGAAAAGTTTAACATGAACCATCTCCAACGCGATAGAAGCACAGAACAGACTCACCATAGGCAGAACATCCCTCAGTCACAGAAAGAACACGCATATTCCACTGAGTCCTGCCCTTAAGGAGCAGCTGTTTTTTCAGCGCTTCTAGTTTATGCAAATGAGCCATGTGGTTTTAAGTTTCGCTTCTGTATAACGTAAACAAATGTGCGCAAAGCTGCATTAAACACATTATTATTTGAGTCCTCCTCGTAGGAAATAAAAATCCAAACTTAAATTATCCACTGTCGTGTGTACCGCGTGTACCAGTCTCATCAGCCGTGAAAGCAAATGAATCTGCCCACGTAGCATTAAGCGTTCTGTTTTCTTCAGAAACTTTTCTTTTCTTGGATTTATCATCATTGGGCCGAAAATCATACTGCTGATGTAGGTGCCGGTAAGTCCGGGCTGCCAGTGTGTGCGGGTGACGCACATCGGCGGCTTTGACGCATGTTTTGAGTGACAAAAATATTAAAAACGTTTTATTTAAATGTTACAAGATTACCATTATTTACAATTTTAGATTCACATTTAAAAACGAACAAACTAAAATAAAAATACAATGTAATTAAATACTCATTATTATTTTCCAAAGTCACAGGGAGCCACGACAGAACGATGAAAGAGCCACATGCGGCTCTGGAGCCGCGGGTTGCCGACCTCTGTACTAGATAATACTACATTTACATTACAATACTAACATTTATGAGAACACGACAAAATATCATGATTAAGGTTAACTTACTCATGAATTAATACTTAAAATATTTGATAATCATTAGTTGGACCACAAAGCCATGTGTTGGAGAGTCCCAAAGTCAGCATTGTTATTGAATCAAACATGGCACAAGATAAATAAGGATTTTGTGACATTTGAAGGTTCATGATATAACTTCACTGGTGGAGGGTTCGCCACCTTAGACTTAGACAAACTTTATTGATTGACAAGTGAAATTATTTGGATACAGTCGCTCACTCATCACAATATAATATAATAACAGAGAGTAACACAAATAGATGGTGTAGCAAAAAGAGCAAGAGACACGTGTCAAATGAGACATAATAATAAAAAAATAAATGTATATGTAAAAGTCAAAATAAAATAGAAAAATAAGTAATAAACTATAAAATCACAGCTATAAACAAGAGACAGAACGACAGTGCAAATAATATGCTGACTGACATGGCATAAGGTTATCTGTTACTTAAGATTAAGTTCTGTACAGTTGTAGGGAGTATTATCTGTTACATAAGGGTGAGTTGTTGTACAGTTGTAGGGAGTATTATAGTATTAATGTAGTCCTGTATGTCTCACTGTTTGTGGACCTTCAAATAGAAATAATCAGTAGCTAAATATCAAAAACAAATGCAACCTATTCAACTATTATAATCATTCATTATTATTTTCTACTCACAGCCCTAAAAACAAGTCATATAACATGTCCCTTTATCAGATGCCCCTAACCCACCTTTGACCCAGCCCATGGTGTTGATGATGAGGGGGCCCTCTCTGCTCTGAGGCCGTCTGTGCCATACAGACTTGAGTGCCTCCAGGTAGCGGTCCAGGTCCGACTCACAGGACGACTGCCCGTAGTAGATCATGTGCTCTGGGTTGCGTTGGTGCGTGAATGGAGGACCTACAAAACACCAGAGTCATGTATTCATTTTGTTTCAGATTTCTTTATATGCAACATTTTGAGGACTTTTTTCCCCATTAAAAGATAGTATGGCGTCAGAATTTTTCATCATTCTGAAACCCACGGCCAGCAGTTTTCAAAATTTTCACAACATGTACCACTTCACGCTGGGGTACAAACTTTATGACAAAACATACTGCTGAAAACAAAAGCAAAAAATGTTAACAGGTCTAAATCTTAACCATGAGCAGAACAAAACTGCCTTCTTCCACCTTCGAAACATCGCCTGCCTTCGCCCTTCCCCCTCTATGCCGAAACTCTCATACGCCTTCATCACCTCCAGACTCGATTACTGCAACAGCCTCCTTTATGGACTTCCCTCCACTGACCTTCAAAAACTTCAATATGTTCAAAACTCTGCCACCCGCACCCGCTCACAAGACCATATCATCCCCCTTCTGCAACAACAGCGCGTCAATTTCAACATCCTCCTGATCACCTACAAAGCTCTCCATAACGAGACTCCTCCAGACCTCATTATTATTATTATTATTATTAAAACAAGGACATACATGTGAATATAATTTGATAAGCAAAGGCTCACTCTTCATCCCACAGTTTCAAAGCCCCTGAAGACATTAGGGTCACTGTTGCCTAATGTTTTTGTGCATAAATCATGTTTTTTATTAGTCCAGGTGGTCAGTTTGTATTTTGCAGATGTTTTCCAAAACACAAAACATTGCTCTTTTCTGCGCCCTGCATTTGACCTCCAAAATACAGTTAGTACATCACTTGGACCACTTTGAATCAACAAACCCTGATCCTGAACCCTCCATCTTCATCTTGTGTACCGTGTAAAGGTGTTTCATAATTCACCATACCCAAAAGAGGTTCTGTAACGGTTGTCAAACATAAGCAGCCAGCTGGGGTGAATTCTGTTTGTCCAAGGTCCGCCTCCAAATACTCCACACTCCCAGTGCTGCAAACACACAGATGTTTGTCAAAACTTTGGGAAATACTGATCTAAAATCATATACTTCTTGTCAATTCATATTCAAATCACAGTCAAACTAATTCAAAATGTAACTAATTGCAATTCATAACGTCAACTTACTGATTTAATAAAGTATTGATGAGAATTCGGATAAATGTCGACTTGCCCACGTTCTTGGCTCCACAAACCAGGATAACAGTGCCATCCATATCGGCTGGAAAAGAAAATGATGAATGAGAACAAAAACACTGAAATTAAAATAACAAAATAACTCCCTACAGACGCACCTTTGCAACCACTGACGAGAGTGTTTAGGACACTCTTGACGCTCTGTGAGGATTTGATGCCTTCTATGTTACTTGAAAGAGGGATGATACCAAGACCATTCAGTGGAGTGTCTAAAACAGCTGACAGAAGCTCATTCTGTAAAAAGAATTAAATTAAAATTAAAAATGGGTTTAAAAATGTATTACGAACAAGTCAACGCAGTCAGAAAAGCCGTAAATAGAATTGCATACCGCTGGAGGGCTGAATAATTCACTAAGGTCTGGGAAACTGGACAGAAATCTCGTCAGGGTTGACTCCATCGGCTCCAGTAAAATGATGGAAGAGTCTCGAATCACCTTTCCGGCCAGCTTCTTTCTATAGCCTTAAAAAGAAAACAACAATCCCAGTCATTTACTATACATGATGCAGAGTAGGCAGCATAATATATATATATATATATATATATATATATATATATATATATATATATATATATATATATATATATATATATATATATATATATATATATAGCAAAACTCTCTTTACTGCAATATCATTAAACAGAGCCAATAAAATGTGTTGTAACTGGCTAAATTAAACATTAAAGAACAAATATTATTATAAACAAGAATTGAAAAGGCAAAAAACAACTCCAGGTATGTTTTTTATGAGGGAACAATGTTGTAACATTATTAAAAGCTCAAAAAACATGAAAAATCTGAAATTGCTTGTTATTTGTTGTTCTTTCAGAGTTTGTACAGGAATATCAAAATACAATTCTAATTATTTGAGTCGATTAGCCATGATTATTCTGATTAACTGCACATTTTTCTTGCGTTTACCTGACGTGAGATAGTCCCTGAGGACGTCTGTGAGGTGGGCCGAGTCTTCACTAAAGTGTGTGTTTTCGGTCTCCATGGCTCTGACGGCGATGGGGCTGTGCGAGGCCGGAGAGAACAGAGGATACGGCTGCTGGCCCTCCTCTATAGTGAAGCCCATCACCTCCACACGGCCGTACAGGCACGTCAGAAAACACTTACCGCGGAAACACAGGGTCTGAGGAGAGACCGGAGGAGTCATCAAGACACAGTGGAATTATAATAGTCCTGAAGTAGAAGTAGAAGGAAGGTAGAAGTCATGTTTACTGTGACAGCACTTGCAGGTAGAGGGCAGGAGACAGTATAACTCTACAGCTTGATTTTATTTGATTTTTTTTTATGACTAAATAAAAAAATATAAAGTAATAGCCCGTAACTTGCGCTGTCAGGCTACGACAATAAATTATGCGTTAATTTTTGTTATTGGCAATAGCAACAGTAATATCAGCTAGAAAATATTTCCCGTTTCGAAACATTAACAGGGAGTACTGTTTGGGGATTTGTCCACCCCTCCACAATTTTAAACTCCTAAATATGGAGTAGAGCGATCAATTCTAATTAGGATTTGTAGTGTAGAAATGTAGTTGGATAATATAGATATGATAGGCCTTTTGAAAATATATTTGGTACTTTCTGATATGGAAAATCTACTACTACTACTACTACTACCACCAAGGACAGGCTCAGTCCTCAGTCTGGCCTATGTTGTCAGAGGTTATAATACTCCCTACAACAGATGCAGAGCCGGGTTTGAATGGACAAAACCCCAATGCGTTGAATGTTCATATCTGCAGGTCCCGTACAAATGGTAAATACTTTTCTCCAGGCCTCTTATGAAACAGAGAATAAATGCACACACATAAACACACTGATACTTTGCAGCTGATGTCATCAACATTCCCTGAGGTTGTGATGCTAGCTGTAAGCACTGTTCTGTCTGACGCTTTGTTAGAATTTTACCTGAGCTTTAATTTAGCACAATCTGACCAGAAAGAACTGATTTAACTGGAACTGGTGACATGATTTGTGCTATTAACAAAGTTCCTCTCTGTTTTTCAGATAGCCACTCTCACCTTTTTTTTTTCTAGACTATTTTAAAACTTTTTAGGCTGTGTTTACTAATAGTGTGTATTGTGTAACCACGGAAACTCCTGAACATTCCGCCATAGAGACACATGTAGAACACCCCTAGTGCAAAGTATCAATACAATTTCCTGTGATTCATACCTGATCCTTTTGCATGACCAACACTGCATGATTCTTCTTATCGTCTCTTACAGCGCAGTGGTGAAGCGCACTCCCCTCTAGTCTCCCGGGCTTAAAAAACTGCTCATCATCTTTAAACTCTAAACTGTTTCCATGGTGACCAAACACTGAAAAGCTGTTTGAGTCCATCTCCTCCACTTCTTCCACTGCAGAGCCAGAATTCCCATTAGTGTGAGCAAAAAACTTCTGTGGTCCAGTCTTTTTAGAATCAGAGACCGATTTTGGTTTAGTCTCTAGTCGTTTGAGGCTAGGCTTTTTCTTCGTTAAGACCTGGTGTTCGTTAATTAGTCGGGCCATAGCGGGACTGGAGTTTAGCTCTGATGAGGTGACAGTTGTTGCTCTGCACCGTTTAGTTCTAGCGTCTTTCCACTTTTGGGATTTGCCCTGTCCTTTACCATGGGAGCCCCTTTTGACCTTCATACTGACAGATGTTTAGGCATCCAACAAAACAAGAGGAAGGTCTGAAAACAGAAGGGTAAAGTTATATCACAAATATAAACAATACAAATGGGCATTATGTTGGGTATACATTTATAATATAACACGATATCAAAATGCATCAAAACCAGCGGACTGGAAAAGAATGGAGCAAACTGTTTGTGGGTCATAATAACAGCTGATCCACATTTGTCTAATTCCTTACAATTTATACAATTAGACTTCTCTTACCATGTTAAGTGTTGCTTTTTAGTTTAGTTTAGTCTTTATTTGAAGTATGTACAGAGATATGAAAGTCCTATATTACACAAAATTCACTTTTCTGAGCTTCACGTCATCTTAGAATGTTGTTACCTCCACAAAAACATACTTGGGGTGTTTTGTTTCATTCACACATATTTGAGTAAATCTTTATCTAATCTATCTACATCTCCAAAGCTCAAAATGCTCTGTTCCACCTTGTGATGTCATGTAGTGGTTTCCAAGTTAACAGCTACCTTTTACATTTATTTTAGCAGAGATTGGTATATCTAGTGCTGAAATTATTCAAATGATTCTAGCGAAGGTGTATGGAGTATACAAACACAGTATTACCACACGACATCACAAGGGTGACCAGATTTTCAAGATCAAAAACTGGGACACCCCTGGTTTGGGGTGGTTGGTAATAATCAGTAATTAAGTAAAACTGTTCTGCACTCGGCCCATCATGACAAACATGTGAGTCAGTATAGTCACATTTTCTTTGTGTTTTGGTCATTTTTAAGCAGCTTTTCTGTATTTTACCTAAACAAGTGACAATTTATGCCTCTCTTTACTGTTGGCAGGGATCAAATTGGTCAAAAATAGGGACACCTGGGACATTTCTTGTATAAAACTGGGGAAAATTAATGGTTTTGGATAAATCTGCTGGGACAGGGGACACAGGGCTCCAAACTGGGACTGTCCGGGGTAAATAGGGACATCTGGTCACCGCAGACATCCCAAAGTGGAACAGAATATTTTCAGTTTTAGAGAAGAACTCAGCCTAAATATGCAGAGATTGTGTGTTAAACATGTGCAACTGAAAAAACCCACAACACATTATAACGCAGATCAGAAAATAGTCTAATATGAGCCATTTAACAAAAAAAACAACAACAAAAAAACAAAACAAAAAACGTGCAGAGTGGTTATAACAAATGACATCCATGCACCTGCTCAGTTCTGCTTCAGATCGCACATGAACCCACTTTTGGGCCCTAAACATTCTTGTGCACATTATGCACCATGGATCTTTATACCAGTAACGCTATATAGACAAGAATCAGAATTTAACACGTCCACTGGAATGCTAATATTAACAGATGTCTTCTTACACAAACCCCAAGAGCAATACATAAATAATAAATACAGATCCACGCATTAAATCAAAAGCAACAGAGAAGATAAAGTGAAATGTTCGGAGGCACGTTCACTGGCCCAACGTGACAACAAACCGCCACGGCTAACGACGCAACAGCTAACTTACAATCGCAGAGATAAAAACTTACCCACGGGTTGTGAGAAACCGGCACAACGACACATACACGCGTTATTATATTGTACCTCGCCGCATTTACTTTAGAACACGCTGAACATCGTGTAGAAGACAAACGAGGCACCTGAAAGCGGCGCTCAGACTTAGCTTAGCCGCATGTGTGAGCCAAACACAGGGCTCAGCTGGGCGGCCGACCATGTACTTACCCGGAGTTTCCTTCACCCAAAAATAACAGCGTAAACGTGTCACTTTGATCGGATTATTGTTAAAATTGTGAATGTATGAATGTAAAAGTGTCCATTCTGATTTTCTGAATAAAATACAGTCGACTTGTTTTATAATATGTTATGTTCGCTTCAAAAGGACCACAAATAGCTTTCACGGAGTTAAGCGAAACAATATGACGTTACATCCTGTTCCTTCAGCGCTTTTCGGGCCCAGTTTAGCAGCAAAACACTCGTGCATTTGACTCGTTTTTCTTTTAAATTATGTATTGTAAACTTTAAATCAGCAATGCGACGTGTGAATTGAATAAATATAATGACATAAACGTGAGATCGGTGTTTCTGCAGATGCACAGAGCCGGTGCTTAGGGATCGTCTTGAAAGGTGTGTGTCTTGCAGTAAACGTGAGGTGCATAGCCAGGGATTTGACCATTTTCCAGGACATGTCTGCAGTTTTTGTGGAATATTTGGAGTTTGCATGAACATGGATTGCTAATGATAAAACAGAAAGGACTACAGACTCATCTACAGCATTCAGTATTTGTTTTAAGGATAATAATACAAGCAGCTGTTCCTTGCTGGGCACAGTATGCAGCAGTAAATGAAAGGATATTTCATGTTTAGAAAGCAAATATTGTTTTGCAAACCACAAAAGTAAATGAAGTTGAGCCTTGCTGTAGTGTAAGAAGTCTGTGATTTAACCATAGACTGTGTTTAACAGGTTTTTACTGTGCATAATTAAAATGTGGGTACAATGTAAAGGGAAAATTGGATAGGCTACAGAAAATGGGGAATTATTAGACCTATTTGAAAACTGCAATAAGTATACGTACTATATGTACGTTTTCTGGTGGAGGGTCCATCATTTGTCGAGATGATTGTTATGCCTGGAATATTCCACAGAATGGCATTAAACTTATCTACCTCAATGGACACAAAGAGGTAGCAAACCCACCCATATTATGTAGACTTAGACTTAGACTTAGACAAACTTTATTGATCCACAAGGGAAATTATTTGGATACAGTCGCTCAAACATCACAATATAATATAATAACAGAGAGTAACAAAAATAGATGGTGTGGCAAAAAAGAGCAAGAGACACGTGTCAAATGAGACATAATTATAAAAATAAACATATATGTACAAGTCAAAATAAAATAGAAAAATACGTAATAAACTATAAAATCACAGCTATATACAAGAAACAAGAAAGAAAGCAAATATTATGCTGTTTGACAGGGCATAAGGTTATCCGTTACTTAAGATTGAGTTGTAAGGAGTATTATCTGTTACATAAGGGTGAGTTGTTGTACAGTTGTAGGGAGTATTATCTCCTCTGTCCCTCTATAGTCTGGTGCAGTGGGTGAGTTGTACAGTTGTAGGGAGTATTATCTCCTCTGTCCCTCTATAGTCTGGTGCAGTGGGTGAGTTGTTGTACAGTTGTAGGGAGTATTATCTCCTCTGTCCCTCTATAGTCTGGTGCAGTGGGTGAGTTGTTGTACAGTTGTAGGGAGTATTATCTCCTCTGTCCCTCTATAGTCTGGTGCAGTGGGTGAGTTGTTGTACAGTTGTAGGGAGTATTATCTCTGTCCCTCTATAGTCTGGTGCAGTGGGTGAGTTGTTGTACAGTTGTAGGGAGTATTATCTCCTCTGTCCCTCTATAGTCTGGTGCAGTGGGTGAGTTGTTGTACAGTTGTAGGGAGTATTATCTCTGTCCCTCTATAGTCTGGTGCAGTGGGTGAGTTGTTGTACAGTTGTAGGGAGTATTATCTCCTCTGTCCCTCTATAGTCTGGTGCAGTGGGTGAGCAGGAGTGTCCATGATGGAGAGCAGTTTGTCCAGTGTCCTCCTGTCCCTCACTGTGACAAATGTCTCCAGCTCACAGCCGATCATGTGTCCAGCTTTACGGATCAGTTTGTCAATCTGCCCAATGTCCCTTTTACTGGTGCCGTTCCCCCAGCAGACCACAGTGAAGTACAGGGCACTGGCCACCACAGACTGGTAGAAGATCTCCAGTAACTCGCTGCACACATTGAAAGACCTGAGCTTTCTCAGGAAGTAGAGTCTGATCATGCTCTTCTTGTAGACAGCATTACATTTCCCTCCAGTCCAGTCTGTTGTTCACTATGTAAGTTACATAGTGGAGCTTTAATGGAGGATTTTTAAAATATTTTACTTCTTAAAAGTAGTATGCAAATGTGGATAAGATAATTTGTCTTGTATTTCTATATTTATTATCATTTTCCAGCAGTAACCTCATTTCATGTTCTTGTAAACAGGTGGTATCTGTAACATATGAAGGATGTCCACAGCAGAGGGCCATGCACAGCGGGTCCTGTCTGTCCTGAACCAGCAGAGGGCACTGGGTAAGCTTTGTGATGCGGCTCTGAGCGCTCGTGAGGGGCTCGTCCGTCTGGCGCATAGGAACATCCTCGCCTGCTTCAGTGACATGTTCCAGGACATCGCACAGGTACAGAGGTCACGGATCAAGTTTAACACACAAATCCTGCACATTTAGGCTGTGCTACCAAACAGAAAACACTCTTCTACCTTGTGATGTCATGTGGTGATACAGGAAGTGCCTGACTGTGTTTTTAGACTCCATACCCCGTCACTAGAATCATTTAGATGATTTCAGACCTGGAATTGCCAATCTCTGCTGAACTAAAGGTAAAAGGTAGCATGAACTTGAAACCTACCACTTCATGACATCACAAGTTGGAACAGGGCATCTTGAACTTTGACATCATATGTACTTAAACTTGGACTAAATCACTACTAAATGAGTGTTAAGCACTTACTTCATTACATTTGAGAACAGGTAGCTATACTTTCTACTCTATATTTTTGAATTGGACTGAGACATGCTGAAAAGACTGAGGGGGTTCTTTTTAACATGTTCATAGTTTAAGCAAACAAAAATATACAATAAAAACAGAAAAAAGAAAAAAAATCAGCACAAATCTTTATCAACATCTCTACATTTTAAGTTTTATTAGATCTCAAAATCTGCATGAAATATTTTTACGTTTTATTCTTTAAGTCAATTTTTAAATGTACTTTTACGTAAGTAGATTTTTTCATGTGATACTTTTACTTTGCTTTGGTATCAAAATCGAGTACTTCTTCCAAACCACTGGTCTTACAAGCATCAAAAATCATATTCTTAAAACCCTACTCATGTTTTGTAGTTATACTCATAGTAAAAGAGCCTGATAGTGCGTCAGTGGTTATATAAAATGAATGAATGGTGGAGCTCTCTCTGCCCTCTCCTTTATCCCATGTGTGTGTCTGGCCCCTGGGTTTGGCCTGACGTCCCCTGCTCCTGTTTGCTCCTCTCCCTCTCCACACACTCAGATAATGTGAACATCTGTGGAGCGACCTCAAGCCAACCTCAGCGCAGCACAAAGGCTCTGCTACAGATCTGTGCAGAGAGGAGCATCTTGTAGTTAAAATGTGTTGTTGTGTTACAGTGTTGTGTCCTATTCAGCGGTGAAAGGTAACAAAATACAAAAGTAAAAGTACAATACCTCAGTACAATTTCTAAGTATCTGTACTTTGCCTTAGTACATTTTACAGTGGATACTTTTTATTTTTACTTCACTACATTTGAGAGCACGTGTTTGTACTTTACTCCACTATATTTATATCTGAACTGAAAAGTAAAAAGTACTTTTCTTTATGGTTTGAGACCTGCTGAAAAGGCTGAGACTTAATTTGAGTTAACGCCACAACTTTGAGCAAACCAAATACACAAAAATGCAAAAACAGCAAGAAAAATTAAGAAATCAATTGAATCACTTAAAATCAGCTGAATTCTTTATCAAAATCACAACATTTGATACTTTTTACTCTTAAAGTACATTTATAAACAGGTGCTTCAATAGTTTTACTTAAGTAGATTTTTTCATGTGATACTTTTACTTGAGTAAACTGTTGCCACTGTATCTGTACTTTTACTTGAGTAACACAATTGAGTACTTGATTCACCAATATTTAACACACAGATCCTGCATATATATGAGTTCTTCCCTCAAACAGAAAACACTTCCACCTTGTGATGTCATGTGGTACTACAGGAGCGCTCCACTGTGTTTTTGTTTTTTTGTTTTTTTCAAAGTTATTTTTATTGAGTTTTTTACACCAATATTACAAAACAGGTTATCAGTCATTAGATGTTTCCTTTTTTTTAAAGAAAAAACAAAACAAAACAAATCAGTGGCAGAAGAGATACTGAACACGTACACACACAAAGCAAATGCAAAACAGAAAGGTCTTCATTATAGTAAAAACAAGTAACAGATGGTCAGTAGTAATTTAACTCAGATAAGAAAAAATAAATAAGAATTCCCCTAAAAAAAAAAAAAAAGAAAAAATTATTAAAAGCAACTTAAAGCCAGCTAATTAGATATATTGCGGGACTGCAAAGTTTTAACGTAATCAAAAAAGGGTTGCCAGATCCTAAAAAAATTGTCTGTGGAACCACGCATAGTGAACTTTTAATCTTTTCAAGTTTACTAAAATGTAATGCATCTTTAATCCAAATTTCCCATAATGGGGCAGAAGGGGACTTCCAACATAGCAGTATTCTACGCCTTGCCAGCAAGGTAAGAAATGCTACAAAGTCAGCTTTGAATTTTGGGAGGACAATGGTGGCGGAGGGAACCCCAAACAACGCAGTTACTGGAACAGGTTGGAGAGGTAACTGGACGATCTGTGACAAAGTACTAAAAACTCTAGTCCAGTATTGTTTAAGTGATGGACATGACCAAAACATGTGGATTAAAGTGGCAGGTGTTTGATGACAACGATCACAGTCTGGACTAACATTAGGATAAATCTGAGAGAGTCTAAATTTGGTCCAGTGTGTGCGATGTAAAACCTTACATTGAATTAACCCATGCTTGGCACATAATGAAGATCCATGAACTCGATAGAGAATTTTGTCCCACATGTCGTCCTGAATCACACATCCCAAATCCTGCTCCCATGCCAACTTAATAGCCGAGATTGATGAATTGCTAAAAGAGCATATTCTCTCATACAAACAAGATATCATTCCCTTTGACAGTGGGGGAGGCAATAAAAGATTATCAAAATCGTGGCTAGGGGGCCTAGTTGGAGGTTTTTTCCTTAACAAAACTCCGGATTTGTAAATAGCGGAAAAAATGACTTTTTGGAAGATCAGATTTAGATGACATCTGTTCGAAAGAGGCAAAAACACCCTCAATGTAAAGGTCTTTGAATAACTTTATACCAAGGAAGCCCAAAGGGAAAAAGCGCCACCTGCTAGAGAAGGTTGGAACGTAGGGTTCTTCGAGATAGGCGACTGCAATGAGAAGAAATTTAATTTAAAGTAACGCCAAAATTGATGCCATATTTTCAAGGTGACTTTCACAATACTATTATTGTAAAACTCTGTGCTGGGAAGTTGTTTTGGAGCATAAATTAAAGCTGATAAAGAGGATGACACACAGGAAGAGGCTTCCAAGCTCAACCATGCTGGGGCATTGACCAAATCACCCACTTGCAGCCAATATCTAAAAACACAAATATTGCATGCCCAGTAGTAAAACATAAAATTTGGTAAAGCCATCCCACCCACACCTTTCGGTCTCTGAAGATATGCCTTGTGTATCCTGGGAGTTTTATTATTCCAGATAAATCCAGAGAGAATTTGGTCCAGTTTACGGAAAAAAGACACTGGAATGAAGACAGGGACACACTGAAAAAGAAAGGAAAATTTTGGAAGCACATTCATTTTGATTGTATTTATACGCCCAGCCACTGACAAATGGAGTAGCGCCCACCTATTCATAAGGGGATCAAAATTGAATTTAAAAAGATTATGAAAATTGTCTTGTAACCTTAACCCCCCCACTGTGTTTTTAAACTCCACACACCTTCACTAAAATCATTTGGATCATTTCAGCCAAAGAATTGCCAATCTCTACGGAACAAAAGGTAAAAAGTACCTATAACTTGAAAACTATTGCTTTATGACATCACAAGGTGGAAGAGAGCATTCTGAACATTGGAGATGTAGATAGATTCATAATTAAGCAAAAGGAGAAATTTAATTTGTCAACTGGAGAGAGTGACAGTGTCCAGTTGACAAATTAAATTTCTCCTTTTGCTATGGATTCTACCTGGACGACTGAGGGATTCTGCACACATTCATAATTAAGGGTTTAACCTTTTGATGAGGTAACAACTGTTCTGTTTTTCATTTTTATTGTAATACTGTATGCATATTTGAACTACAGAAACAGATGTAGCTGCTTTTGTACAGGACTCTGTGGTGGTCACTCTGACAGACTGTCCAGATGAAGGACTGGAGCTTCTGCTGGACTTTATCTACACCGGAGAGCTCCCATTGGACAATAATAACTGCCATGTGGTACAACTGGCCGCCACTAGCCTCTGTGTCCAGGACGTCATCTCAATGTGCCAACAATTCAACAAACCCATCGAAGAGACCGTGAAACGCAAAAGAGGCAGACCTAGAAAGAACACAACAACAACAACTAATAATAATGACGTTTTGGAGAAGAAAAATCCGCCTGTTGCTAAAACGCATCAGGAGGATCTTGGTACGATAGAAGACAGTAAAGTTACCACGACAACTCGATCTGGTCGGGTGGTGAA
Source organism: Taenioides sp. WSHXM2023 (assembly GCA_029959045.1). NCBI lineage: Eukaryota > Metazoa > Chordata > Actinopteri > Gobiiformes > Gobiidae > Taenioides > Taenioides sp. WSHXM2023. The sequence continues at coordinate 6,502,715 of CM057086.1, read as the reverse complement.
CTGCCCTAAAAGACTTGAGACAGAAGCGCCAGCTAACGAACAAAATCAACAAGTTCTGGTTTTAATTGAGGAGGTGGTGACGCCAAATCTTGAACAAGCAGCAGATGAATGTGAGGTAAATGAGCAATCACAGAGTCCAACACGATTCGATACGATACACGATACATGTTGTAACTGATATATTGTCCACGATACTTTGTTATATATTGCTGTTTTAAGAACCAAATACTTTTTAGCAACAATAATTCTTTGTTAACCCACTATTTGTGTAAAGTTAATATGAAACACATCTATTTAAATAATCAAAACAGTGAATATGTCAAGTATATCGCATAAGTTTCCACTAAATAAGCAACAAAACTGTTGTGTAGACAAAAAAAATACGCTTAACGTTCTATCGATAGAGCAGCCCACGATAACGATACTGTATCACCAAATTTAGTATACAATATATAGATATTTTTATGTTTTTGCACACCCTTTTTACTCACAGTTGTATTTTGATTGATTCATGCGTGCTTGAGTAAAACTGTTGAGTGCAAAAAAGAATAAAAAAGTGTTTCCACCCACCCCCCACCTCTGCCCTCTGTACTGCGTATGTCATGCCTGTGATGCTACAGTGAAATGCCAGTATGAAGGGGAGGGATTTAGCAGTTCTAGAGTTTGAACAGAAAGTCGGTGGACCTCTTATTAAGTCATTTTACATCAACAATGAATAACATGTAAAAAAAATATATATATGCTTATGTTATAGTTTAATACTAAATAAATACCCCAGAAAGCATAATGTAAGTTCCTTAAATAACAATGGGAATTTGGGACCACTGACTATTATAAGCAATGTCGATAAAGTATAAATTTTTGAATATGACTTTCTGAAAAATGCACAAAGAAATCAATCAATGAAAAAAAAAAAATTGGATACACAGATTGGATAGACTAGATATTTAGGTGTAGTTGAGCACTTATTTCCTTTTATGATTTAGAACTGTTTCATATTGTTTGGTTATAATACAGCTGTTTTTGTCATGTAGCCCCCTAGTGGACAGCCTGATCTCGATTACATGGCTCCCCTTGAAGACGGTGGAGACGACCCGGATTTTGAAGAATTTGTGGAAAACTCTCTTGATTCTTGGGACCATAATGACTCTGAGACTCCTGCTCCAACGCCAGAGAAGAAGAGGAGGAAATCACAAACTAAATTGGCCGTAAACAAGAATGGAGAAAGCGGAGATGGAGGAGAGAAAGAAGGAGAGAATGGACAAGGCGGAGGAGAGACAGGAGAAGGAGAAGGAGGAGAAGGAGGAGAGGGAGGAAGAGTTCCATGTCCCATTTGTAATAAGAGCTTCAAGAGCAAGTACTACCTTAAAGTTCACAACAGGTACAGTATTTTTGTATCAAATTTATTTTATCACAGTTCCAACTTGTTTATTGATCCACAAGAAAAAATGACATCCATTGTAATTTGCATGTAATTTATGGACAATAATAACTCAATTTCTCATTCACATGCTACAGTCACGCTAGGCAAGGGGAGTGAAGTGTCTTGCTCAAGAATACCACAACAGTATGCAGTGATCATATTCAAACCAGTTTAATCTGCTGCAAATGCATATGGTACTGTTGTTGTGTCCTTGAACAGGTTGAGTATTTGGCACCTTGCCTGTTTGAGTGTGTCAGTGTAATAATGTTATTGATGATGGTTGGACGGGGCTTTGGTGCAGTTTGGCAGCCTCACATTTCCCCTGTTGGAGGATGGGGGTTCAGTTTGCTTTGGCTAAATCTCCCCTGTATCTGTCATCAGGCGGCACACAGGAGAAAAGCCTTTTGCGTGTGAAAAATGTGGAAAAAAATATTTCCGAAAAGAGAATCTACAGGAGCACGAAGCCCGAAACTGTGCGGTCACTGCACAGGTGAGAATCCAGATCCTGAGTTTGTCATATATGAACTCACTGTATATAAATGTGTATCAAATTCAATACCTTTGGGCATTACAAAATGGATGAATGTTCTGTTTGTACTGACAGGTGCACAAATGCCTGAAGTGTTGTGAAACGTTTTCTCGAAAATCCCAGCTGACTTCACACATGGTGACTCACACTGGAGAGATGCCCTACGAGGTACAGCTCAGTACAAATAAACACAGATAAGAATTCAAGAATTCAGGTTATGGAGAAAGATGATATGAACATGTTGTTTTTTTATATTTTGACAGTGTTCCATCTGTTCAGAGCAGTTTATGCTGAAGAAACATCTGAACCACCACATGATGAGACTTCATGGTTTTCCAAAGCCACATGCAGTAAGTCACCTCTCTGAAATAGACAAGTTTAATGCCCTGCTGTAGAACATTACAGGCAAACAATAGCATCTCCATGGAGACAAGCAGGTGACGGGCGCTTTGCCAGAAATGTTAGAAGTTTTGAATTATAGTTCATATTTCTGCAATCCATCCATTTTCTTCCTCTTATCCGGGGCCGGGTCGTGGGGGCAACAGTCTAAGCAGGGACTCCTAGACTTCCTTCACCCCAGACACTTCCTCCAGCTCCTCCAGGAGGACTCCAAGGTGTTCCCAGGCCAGCTGAGAGACATATGCCTGAGCCACCTCAGTTGGCTCCTCTCGACGTGGAGGATCAGCAGCTCTGTTCTGAGCTCCTCCCGTGTGACTGAGCTCCTCACCCTATCTCTAAGGGAGCGCCCAGCCACTCTGTGGAGGAAACTCATTTCGGCCACTTGTATCCGTGATCTTGTCCTTTCGGTCATTACCCAAAGCTCATGACCATAGGTGAGGGGAGGAATGTAGATTGATGGTAAATTGAGAGCTTTGCCTTTTGGCTCAGCTCCCTCTTCACCACAACGGTCCAATACAGCGACCACATCACTGCAGACGCTGTACCAATCCGCCTGTCAATCTCACGCTCCATCCTCCCCTCACTCGTGAACAAGACCCCGAGATACTTGAACTCCTCCACTTTGAGGCAGAGAGTTCATAGTTCATATTTCTGCAATCCACGTCATAAAACCTCCCTGTAAATGTCTATATTCCCTGGTGTAGACTATATATCACCCCCCTCTTGTGTACTTGTATATTAAATGTGTGTGTTCTGTAGTGCCCTGAGTGTGATAAGTCCTTCATGTCCAAGAGTGAGCTGAGGATCCATGACTCGTCCAAACACAAAGGAGAGAAGCCGTTTGTGTGTGAGGAGTGTGGACACAGAGCCACCAGCAGGAACGGACTCAGGATGCACATCAAGGCTATTCACAGGTACAACACATACTAACAATACATCCCCAGAACATAAAGGCGCACTATGGAACTTTTCTGTTAGTGTTTTCAGTGTTTCTCTACGTGGGGGGTGGGAACTCCACCTAGGGGTACGAGACTGTAGTTATTTTCAATTCACTCCACAGTCGAAGGTAATTTACTGTTGTAGCCACAGTTGCCCTGGGGCAAACTGATGTACAGTAAGTGAGGCTGCTTCTGTGCCATTTGCCGTTTCAACCACCACCAGTCACTCACTAAAGACACAACACAACTTGACTCGAGCCAGATTCAATTCTCTGTCTTTTGGGTTGGAGGACGACTGCTGTAACCACTGAGCCACTGTCAGTGTAGTGCACAAAGGCAACAAGTAAACCACAATAAATGTATCAGAACAAATGTAAGTGTTATTGTGATGTTCTGAAAGAAAAGTAACTAAAAATGGTTCTCTTTAATATGTTATTGAGCTTTGCATTTAATCCAATTTGAATCAAGTCAATGATCAGCTTTTGTTGTTTTAACGCAGAGGTGCATGTGGTTTGGAGCAAACAGAAGAACTATTTCAATGTTATTAAATGTTAAATGGCGCTGATTAAATACCTGTATTGTTTATATTCACGAAACTCATTTTATTCGTTTTTAGTAAGACAATTGTGACCTGTGCCTAGCTCCAAATTCGAATAATCTGATTTATTACTTTTATTGTTCCAGACATGACAAGCCTTTCGTGTGCTCTGAATGTGGCCGTGCGTTTACACAGAAGAACAACCTGAACATCCACATGCTGGTGCACTCAGGAGAGAGGCCATTTCAGTGTCATGTGTGTGGAAAAACATTCAGGACACAAGGTGAGGCCAGAGTCAGAGGCTGTGTGTGAGGTTAGAATTACCGTAGGGGTTAATTAGGGATGTTTAGTATTGCGATTGTGACTGTGTAAGTTCAGTTAAATAAAAAAAAGTACATGCACTAGCACTAGTATGAATCAAATTGTGTCAAAATAAAACTTAACACTGACCAAAAGAGGAAAATCTTGAATAAAATCTGCCATTGCTTTTTTTCTGTAAAACGTAGAAAAACGTGTTGTTGCAACCTATTTTCTTTTGCAATAAATTTTCTTGTGCGTATATTTTTGCGATATATTGTGTAGTCCTAGCACGAATCCAGCTTTTTCAGCTCTGATAAAATACCTTGCTGTTAATTATCTATCAATAATGTGTAGATAAACGTCCAGCCTTATTATTTCAGTTTATAGGCTCAACCAGGAAAGCAGCTTAATAGCATTTTTTTTCTGGATTAGTTTAGTTTATTTTGTTTATTTTACAGGGACCACGTACAGGAGCATTAATCAAAAAAAAAAAACACTGAAGAGACGCTTTATACCAGACCATAGCGCTCAGATCGGCACCAATATCTGATACCAGTATCAACATTTGTAAATCTGAGATATTTCTTCAGACAATGTGAATCTTACATGGAATCACAACTTATTAAAAGTGATGCCTGACTTATATTATATTAGAGTTAGTGTAATCATAAACATAGGTTGCGTTCATGTTCTAAAATTGGCACCAAAAAATAACACTTTTTTATTGATACTGACAAAGAAATGCTGAACTTTGTGCTAGTTTTTGTTTCAGTAATTACAGCGATATGAACCATAAACCAGCGCAACAAAACTGCATCTGACAACGGAAAGTTCCACAGTAAAATTCTGACCTGTGCTCCTCCGGCTCAGTTTAAACTCTAAGGCTTCTACAGTGTTGTGATGTCGTATGAACACAACTTACTCTTGTGTACTCCAGGCACTCTGGACAAGCACTCGCGCACACACACGGGGGAGCGGCCCTACAGCTGCGAGGTGTGTGAGCAGCGCTTCACTGAGAAAGGGGCCATGCTCCGACACATGGAGAGTAAACACCAAGAGGGACGCCCACACCCCTGTAGCATCTGCGGAAGGACGTTTAAAGGCAAGACAATAACCAGCAGATTTACTATATACTGTGTTTATGTTTTACTCTTCTGTACCTAAAGGTGCACTATGTAGCTTTTCTGGCCGTTGTCTCTATGGAGATGTTATTGCTTTGCCTGAGATGTTCCACAATATAGTGTTAAACTTCAGATGATTTTCTTCTCCTAAAAATATCTTGAAAAGCATGTATTCTTACCGTGAGCAGGCTTGCGTCTCCACAGATCTGACCTGTAACTCGGCCTGGTGGTGTAACCTGCTTGTTTCCATAGAGATATTTTTACAATACTGTGGAACAAAATCAATGACATCTACATGGAGACAGACAAGTGGCAGAAACTCCACCAGAAAAGTTAAAAAAAGGTGTAGACTTTGGTTTTAAGGTTTTATTTTTGCCCCTATTTTAAGACTCTACAGTTTTCTCTTGGGGATCATTTATAGTTAGTCCCCAAAATGATGACAAATATATATTTTTCTGATATTTTCTCCTCTGTCTTCAGCCCGAGAACAGCTGCGTGTCCATTTGAATCGGCACAAGGGCGTGAGGAAGTTTGAGTGCATCGACTGTGGCTACAAATTCACTCGACAGGTTTGTGTTTTCGATTTTATTACGATATAGGACTTACAAAGAATCGTGAAAGTTTCATTATTTGAACTTCAACTTGCACCTAATCTGTACAGAGAAACACAACATTAAGAATTCTAGGGAAGGGCCTTTCTTTTCATGAATATGTTACCGTTTTGCCTGTAATGTATGTCATTAGAGAAAAGCAGGTAACATCTCTAGGCCAAGTTACAGGTCAGATCTGTGTAAAGGTGACTCTGCTCCATGTAAGAATTCATTATTTAGGCAAATTTGGCAATAAAAATATCTGTAATTTAATAACGTTTCCATGGAGATAAGCAGGTGCCAGACTCCCCACTAGAAAAGTTACATAGTGCACCTTAAAATACTTACCACCTTCTTACTTCTTTAATGGTTTGAAAATCAGATAGCACAGCTTTAATCATGTACAATTTTTTTTTTTCTCTTGTGCAGTCCAACTCAAAACTTATCTCTCGTTCAACACCAAATCATTTCATTTTTACAGATTTTATAATTAATGTCCTTTTTTTCTTCAGGCCCATCTGCGTCGTCACACTCTGGTGCACAAACGAACTGAGAACTACAACCCAAAGGAGAGGAAATTCAGAAACATCATAGTGGACGACCTGGACAATACTTACGACGCAAACACTTCCGCTCAAATTGTCCAAGATTTACTCAAAAAGAAGTCAAAGCCTGCAAAAAAGCCGCAGAAATTACCTAAAAAGACTAAAACGACGAAGAAAAAACCCACCAAAGACAGAATTGAGGACTTGAGTGACCATTTGTTTAGCGACACGAGTTTGGATTCAGATTATGAGGAGAGAGCGAAAGGACTGAAAACGAAAACCAAAAAGAGAAAGAAGAAGGAAAAACTGGAAAAGATGGAGGGTTTAGAGAGCACTGTGGACATGTCAGAAATAACAGAAGAGATGACACAAAGCAAGGACGAATAATAGATAAAAGGTACTGATACTTTGCAGGGGGTCACGCTGGGGGTGTTCTGAGGAGTTACCATGGTGACACAATAGCAAACACAACCAAAAAAGCGTCTGAAAACTCGAGAAAAAATAGAAAATTAATTTTAACAACACGTTTTAGGAGTCTGTCATCGATACAAGCATTCACAGTCTTGTTTAGGTGTTTGATTTTCAACAAAAAAGCTGAGAGCGACTAACTGAAAAACTGTTGGCTGCGTGTGATTGTAATTTTATTTGAGAGGGACTTGTTTACAGCACGAATCGACTCATCTTTTGTAGTTCCAGCCAAGCATCACACTAAGATAATGTTGATGCTATGCCAGTCCAATCCCAGCCGCTAGTTTGTATGACGTGTTTCTCAAATGCAGAAGACATCTCCGCTTGAAAATTGTCGTATCATTTAGAACAAAATGTAAAACTTCTTTTAGCTGAGACAAATAAATAGTAAACAGTCACGTTTTTATACAGCGCTTTTCCACCTTCAGGGCATTCAAAACACTTTACAATAAGGAACATTCACACACCAGTGTACGCAGACACTGGGGGGTGAAGTGTCTTGCCCAAGGACACAATGACAGCATTCATCTGTGGGAGCTGGAATGTTTATGTCGAGAGCGAGATTGGAACTGCCAACCTTCAGATTAGTGGACAAACGCTCTACCAACTCAGCTACCGCCGCCCCAATAAAAATAACAGTTTAGTGCTTTTGATTTCCCTGTTCTCTGACACATTATTATTATTATTATTTTTTTTTTTTTACTTTTTTTTTTTTTTTATTTTGTTTGCTTTGACACGAATGGGGCATGTGTTTCTCTGATTGGTTAATCCATCTGTCAATCACGCCTAACTCACACTGGGGAGACAGAATAAGGTTCCAGACCACATAGCCGCCTCGTTCAAAATAGGAAGTGAGTACGGAGGTGTTTCCGGCTCCATCGACTCCAGCTCCACTTCACTTTGTATTAAAAACGTCGCTCCTCTTTCTGTATCTGCTGCTGTGAGCTTCATCATTTTGGTCTTAAAACGTTCGTATTAACCCGCTCTACACGAATATGGAACTCGGCTCCAGTTTCGCCCCTATAACTGCTAGCTTCTGTGAGCTTCATTTGACTGGAGCCGAACACTATTCAAATGTAATATGCATAAATGTTGACCCTTATCATTTTTTGTTTGGGATTGGCTTCACAAACTTGTAATATTGTGTTATGTTGTCATTTTTATTTACCGTATTTTCCGGACTATAAGCCGCTACTTTTTTCTCACACTTTGAACCCTGCGGCTTATACACCGATGCGGCTCATATATGGACGGATTATTCGTCTATGAACACAGCGGATGCGCTCGCAGCTTGAGTGCAGAAAGCGCCGCTGTCTGTGCGGTGAACATGGGTTAGGGTCAGTTAGAACACTCGCTAGCGCTGTTGTCAGCACTAAAACAGTTTATCGCTGCGTGATAAAATAAGTTCTGCTGCTAAATGAACATTAGTGAGTGGGATACGTCTTAATGACCCGTATGTGTTAAATGCAGGTGAGGCGTAAATGACGAGACGAAACGTCTCAAACTTCAGTAGCTGGACATCCGCTCATACATGATCGATACAACTAACCCCGACCCCCGGGAGAGCCTGAAATCCTGTTGAAATCCTACAAGACACTGACCTGATCCCAGACAGGACAGCGGCTCTTTCTGCTCGAGACATGCGCAGTAGAGCGCCAGAGCGACTCTCGCGCGTGACGAACTGACTCAATGCAAAAAGACGACAAAAGCTTTAGAGGCAATACAAGCAGATGCTCGGAACTTGAAAACTTCTTGAAGACGTGGACACCTGCGGCTTATAGACAGGTGCGGCCTATATATGTACAAAAATAAAATTCTTTGAAAATTTAGTTGATGCGGCTTATATTCAGGTGCGCTCAATAGTCCGGAAAATACGGTAATTTATTCTTATTCCTTAATTTGTTTTTTGTTTTTTTCAGTACTATTAAATTAGTTTTTTTTTAATTTCTGTAATTTTCATAAGATCTTGATTTGGGTCATGCCCTACTTTTTTGGCACCAAAATAAAACAATACATTTTTTCTGTAGGCTCAAGATTACACCATTATAACGAACATTATATTATGCTATTACCCATATTAATGCATCCATATGGTCCAGCTCAAAATGTTCAAATAGATATTGTTTTAGTTTATTCAAAACAAAATAAAAACTGTCAAATTTCTTCACATTAAGAGAGGTAGAATGCTTCACTGGGTCATAAAAATGTCTTTAAAATCTCAGTACAGCTGAGTTTAAATTTCAGCAGAATTTCGCTGTAAGTGCCCCTCCTCCAGGTAATAAAGGACTTTTAATAATAATATTTTTTTTTATTATTATTTTTATGTATTATTATTATGTTTAATGCATCTTTACATTATTATCAATTTTATGTGTGGAAAAAAAAAGTGCAAATAGACTCGTGGAGAAAAAAAAAGTACTGAATAAATTGCAAATAAAAAAAATAAAATAAAATAATAATAATAATAATAATAATAATAATAATAATAATATCAGTTGCTGTGGGTTTGCCTATTTTTACATTATCAAGTAAGGGCCACAGTCTGCTGAGCCAAAATTTTTTCTCTAAACTCTGAACTCTGCTCCAAATCCAGTGGTGGAATGTAACGAAGTAAAAGTAGTACTGTAGTAGTACTGCGTCAAGTAAAAATGTTATGTACTTATGTACTTTACTTAGAGGTTCATTATGTAACTTTTCTGGTGGAGGGACTGTCAAATACTTTTCTCGTTTCACAGTATGGCATTAAAAAGTTCTATCTTCATGGAGAACAAACCAGACCAAGTTACAGGTCAGATCTGTGGAGAGGCGACCCCGCTCACAGTCAGAATGTCTGTTTGTCTAGGTATTTTTAAGCTATAAAACCACCTGTAATTGAATAAATGTAAAGTAGAGCTGCTTAATGCCATACTGTGGAACATTCCAGGCAAAGCACTGCAACTTTTCCACCAGAAAAGTTACACAATGCACCTTAAGTACATTTTACGTCACTACATTTAAGAGCAGATATCACTACTTTCTACTCCATTTTTGAACACAACTGAAAAGTAAAAGTAGTTTCTATTATCGTTTGAGACCTGCTGAAAAACCTGAGGGGGTTTATTTTTTAATACATTCATAGTTTGAGCAAATAAAAATGTACAAATAAAAACAGCTAAGAGCACAAAAATGTGTCAGAATCACTACATTTGAAAACCTCCAACTTTGCATGAAATACTTTCACTTTTTACTCTTTAATTACATTTTTAAACAGGTATTTTCTTGAGTACTTCTTCCACCACTGTCCAAATCACATCTTTTTAATGGAGAAATCTACAAATCTTGATCAAATAAATAAGTAATAATAGAGTTAATGCCTTGGGAGAGGTCTAGTTTTCAGTCTTTAAAAAATGAAACCGCACAGATTTGAAGTTTTACAAAACATAACTTTATTTGTAAATGCAGTAATATAACATTTTCATTACAAAACGGGTCACTGCTTGTATTGCTTCTAAGCTCCTGATCACAACAGCAGCTTGTGAAACCTGCGCGAACCTTTTCAGTCTCATCTCATGTAAACGCTACACTAGTATTTAGTGTATTCACAAACCTAAAGTAAAGCTGCTTTCATAACCACAAAATCCAAAGTACCATCTCAAGAACTAAATGTTGACAGAAAAACACAGATAGTTTGAGCACTTCCAGTTTGGATGCAATAAAATAGTCACTTCACTAACAAAAATGACTTTAGACACACAGCAAAATAAGTCCATAAATAAACACATAAACATTCAATACAAAATCTACTATAAAAAGACTTCATGCACGTACTGTGAGTATAGTGGCTGAGCTGAAACAGTGGGAAGTCAAACAGCCTGTGTTCACATCTTCCAAACTGGGACTAAACCAGGGCTAAACCAGGACTAGACCAGGGCTAAACCAGGGCTAGACCAGGACTAGACCAGGGCTAAACCAGGGCTAAACCAGGACTAGACCAGGACTAGACCAGGGCTAAACCAGGACTAGACCAGGACTAGACCAGGGCTAAACCAGGACTAGACCAGGGCTAAACCAGGGCTAGACCAGGACTAGACCAGGGCTAAACCAGGGCTAAACCAGGACTAGACCAGGACTAGACCAGGGCTAAACCAGGACTAGACCAGGACTAGACCAGGGCTAAACCAGGACTAGACCAGGGCTAAACCAGGGCTAGACCAGGACTAGACCAGGGCTAAACCAGGACTAGACCAGGGCTAAACTAGGGCAAAACCAGGGCTAAACCAGGACTAGACCAGGACTAGACCAGGGCTAAACCAGGGCTAAACCAGGACTAGACCAGGACTAGACCAGGGCAAAACCAGGGCTAAACCAGGACTAGACCAGGGCTAAACCAGGGCAAAACCAGGGCTAAACCAGGACTAGACCAGGACTAGACCAGGGCTAAACCAGGGCTAGACCAGGACTAGACCAGGGCTAAACCAGGGCTAAACCAGGACTAGACCAGGGCTAAACCAGGGCAAAACCAGGGCTAAACCAGGACTAGACCAGGACTAGACCAGGGCTAAACCAGGGCTAAACCAGGGCTAAACCAGGACTAGACCAGGGCTAAACCAGGACTAGACCAGGACTAGACCAGGGCTAAACCAGGGCTAAACCAGGACTAGACCAGGACTAGACCAGGACTAGACCAGGGCTAAACCAGGGCTAAACCAGGGCTAAACCAGGACTAGACCAGGACTAGACCAGGGCTAAACCAGGGCTAAACCAGGACTAGACCAGCCTGGACTAGACCAGGACTAGACCAGGACTAGACCAGGACTAGACCAGGGCTAAACCAGGACTAGATCCGGATTAAACCAGGGCTAAACCAGGACTAAACCAGGAGTAGACCAAGGCTAAACCAGGACTAGACCAGGGCTAAACCAGGACTAAACCAGGGCTAAACCAGGACTAGACCAGGGCTAAACCAGGGCTAAACCAGGGCTAAACCAGGACTAGACCAGGGCTAAACCAGGGCTAAACCAGGGCTAAACCAGGACTAGACCAGCCTGGACTAAACCAGGACTAGACCAGGACTAGACCAGGACTAAACCAGGGCTAAACCAGGACTAGATCCGGATTAAACCAGGGCTAAACCAGGACTAAACCAGGAGTAGACCAAGGCTAAACCAGGAGTAGACCAAGGCTAAACCAGGACTAAACCAGGACTAAACCAGGGCTAAACCAGGACTAGACCAGTACTAGACCAGGGCTAAACCAGGACTAAACTAGGACTAGACCAGGGCTAAACCAGGACTAAACCAGGGATAAACCAGGACTAAACCAGGACTAGACCAGGACTAGATTTGGACCAAACCTGGTTTTAACTAGTGTCATCAAGATACAAACATTTCAAACTCGATACATGATATTAAGTCATTTTGATACCACAAGAGTAATTTGAAAAAAGCTTTAATCCTTCTAAAACTATTCAGGAAAGGTCCAATTTTGTCCCATTTTTGCAGTTTCTTTCCAGGATCATACTTGTTCTCTTTCTCTACTTGTTTTTTTTTTCCAATGCTTGTTTTAATATCAAGTAGTATCTGGGTATTGGTTGATTAATTTTGTTCTTTTTCTAACCCTAGTGTGAACACAGCCATAGATCTCAGTTCAGTCTAATGCCTACAGGGAGAATAATATCAGGAAACAGCATGCAGCCATCTTGAAACAATGGTACCGTAATGAGTGGGCACACCTGCTGAACATCTGTGAGGCGAAGTCAGGACAGCTGTCTGAGTGCTTCATATTACACATGTGGAATGTAAACAAAGAACAGTCCAATTTAGATGTGAGAACTTTGCCACTGTAAACGCCATAAGATACAGGTTAGAGTAGTGCTGTGGCCAGACTGAATTTGTTTATGTGCAATTATGTGCTGGTGGAGGGCCTGCCACATGCTTTCTTCCACTTATGTTATTGCTTTCCCTGGAATGCTCCACAGAATAGCATTAAGCGTATTTATCGCCATGGAGATGAGCAGACCAAGTCACAGGTCAGATATATGGAGAGGTAACTCCAATCACAAAAATAATTCATGTTTTTCAAGGTATTTTTGGCAAAACAAAACAAAACAAAACAAAAAAACAATGGATTAATATAAATTAGAAATGTCTAATGCCATACTGAGGAACATCCATCCATCCATCCACTTTCTTCCACTTATAACAGGGCTGGGTCGCGGGGGCAACAGTCTAAGCAGGGACTCCCAGACTTCCTTCACCCCGGACACTTCCTCCAGCTCCTCCGGGGGGACCCCAAGGCGTTCCCGGGCCAGTCGAGAGACATAGTCCCTCCAGCGTGTCCTGGGTCTTCCCCGGGGCCTCCTCCCGGTGGGACATGCCCGGAACACCTCCTGAGGGAGGCGTCCAGGAGGCATCCGGAACAGATGCCCGAGCCACCTCAGCTGGCTCCTCTCGACGTGGAGGAGCAGCAGCTCTACTCTGAGCTCCTCCCGTATGACTGAGCTCCTCACCCTATCTCTAAGGGAGCGTCCAGCCACTCTGCGGAGTGGCCACAACGGTCTGGTACAGCGACCACATCACTGCCGATGCTGCACCAATCCGCCTGTCAATCTCATGCTTACTGGGGAACATTGCAGGCAAAGTAATAACATCTCCGTTGAGGCAAGCAGTTGGTTTACCAGCCTCCTTAAAAGCTGAACAGACCGTTTTTAGTTTTCATAATTGTCTTTTTTGTTAGTTTAATCTACACAAAATCCACAAAATTGCTTATTCACTGGTAATTTGGTAATGTCCAATATAAGAACATTTAGCAATGAACTAACCAGACAGAGCAGATTTGAGTCCTGCTTATTGTTGCAAAGTGCTTTTTGTGTTTCAGCATTGTGATCACTTTCACATTAGAGCAGTGTTCACACAATTACAGCGCCCTATGTAAATATTGTCCCCATAGTAAAATCTGTGGCACAGTACGTTGGTAATTTGGTGTTGTAGGTTTGGACACTTTTCGGATCAAAACACTCAACCCCATTTTGAGCAGTGGCTCATGGACTAAACCAGAACTGAACCAGGACTAAGCCAGGACCAAACCAGGACCATTGTAATTTGTAATGATTTTTGTAGCCACTGGAATCAAATGCACAAGTCCTTTTTCAGCTGATAATACCACAGATCCAGAAATAGATGTTTCCTGAATGCTGGAAAATCCTAGTTGTTCCATTTCTTGGCACCAAAATCTACAAGAACAACATTTTCGTAGTGAAGATCAAAATCTCAAAACAACAAAGTCCATTTTTTGCCTTATTTGCTAATATTTTTCACAGACGCCAGTTCTATGAAGGGCAGTGTATGTAAAATGTCCGTGTTTTTCAGCTAAAATCAGTGCGCTGCATCTACGTCCTGGTTCTGATTCAGATTGTTCAAATTGTTTTGCAGCACTTGTTGCCGATGGTGACGGTGTAGTTGAATGGCGTTAGAATCAGGGGTTTCCAATGGCTCAAAGGCGATCGAGACTTGGGGCATAAACTGTCTAAAAATGCTGACGCTGCCGTGCCAGAAAGTGCGCTGAGGTAGTCGTCCGGCCACAGACCAGGATCGGGCCCCGGGATCGTAGGCTTCCACCACGTCAGAGAGTTCAAATGTATTGTCATAACCTCCAGAGACATAGAGTTTACCACCCAGGACTGACACACTGCCACCAACATGCACCTGCAAAAGAGCGAAAGAGAGAGATTTGTGACTTCTCAAGATCTCAAGAACATTTGACACAAAGATTGTGCACATATGAAAAAAAATTATCCTGTGAAACATTGCTAGACCAACAACTAAAATATAAAACAAATGTGAGGCTAAAATTGGGAACTGAACTCTACAATCTGTATTATGTATCTTGTCTCGTGCTTGTGGAGCCAATCTGGATTTACTTTTATTCAACCTCAAGGTTAAACTCTTACAGACATGCCGCCTGGTTTGACAGGGGAGATTTGGCCAAACACATGCATGTGTCATCTGTCATATGCCTCTACATAGTGTGTGTGCAAACAAGAGTCCTGTCTCACCTGTGTCATTGGGCTGATCTTGTCCCACTGGTTCTTCTGAGGATTGTACACGTCCACCTCGGCTGAATCATCTCTGAGAATAGAAACAGAAGCAGAGTGAAGCCAAAGCTATAAAAAACATGGATTTACTCTGGCCTCACTGACAGGTACACACAGAGTTATGACATGAGAAACAGTTTAACAGTATCACAACAGCTTCAGCTGGGTCAAATGCAGAGAACAAACTTCCACAGGGACAATAAATTGTATCTTAACCTTATACAGCCACAATAATTCATCTACAAAAATACACACTTTAATGGTGAACTATGTAACTTTTCAGATAGAGGGCCCCCATAGACAAAGTGCCCCCATGGACAAGATGCCCCCATGGACAAGGTGACCCCATGGAGAAGGTGACCCCATGGAGAAGGTGCCTGTCAAACCTATCTATCTATTTCCATAGAGACAAGCAGGAGACACCACCAGGCCAATTTACAGCTCAGATATGTGGAGTTGCGAGCCTGGTTACAGTAAGAATGCGTTTTTCTATGTAATTTTGAAAAAAAAAATCTCATGAGATAATCTTCCTATGTGCACAATCTTGTGGCAATTTCATGTAGCAAGATCTCATGGCACAAGAGCTTGTCCCATCCCTGCCAGCTAAAGTAGTCCTGACCAAGCCTAGCTCCAGATCTGGAGATGGGTCTCCAAGCGTTGCACTGTAGGGCCCACTGCTCCTGACAGGTTTCCCTAGCTGCACTATTTGAAGGATGGGTCAAATGCAAGAGTTAATACCCACATTAATAACATTAATTATCAAGAGTACGAACAGTTATAAAGGGTTTTGTACATGCTACACAGACTCTTCTTCCTCACCTGATAAAGTAGATGAGCCCGTTCAGAGTGACTGTTTTGGGGGTGAAGGACCAGGGCGGCAGCTGACCACAGTTCACCATAGTCCAGTGATTCGTTTCTGGGTCATAACTCTGGACCGACATAGTGTCCTCTCCGGCCAGGCAGCCGATGGCATACAGGCGCCCCCTACAGGTGGTGGTGGAGCAGTTGTCCATGGGGTGCAGCATTGGGGGTAGGGCCTCCCAGCAGTCCAGGGCATGGTCGTATCTCTCGGTGCTGTCAGAAGCGACTACGTAGAGCTGTCCTTTTAAAACGCAGGAGCTGTGGTACTCTCGAGGCTTCAGCATCGGCGACACTTCGGTCCACTCGTTTACACTCGACTTGTATCGCCACACACCGTCGTAGAGTCGTGAACCATCAGAGCCTCCTACAAGACATGACGATAGAATAAAGATTCTATAAATGTATGATTTGTATTAATTATTTGAGACATTTTGCAGCTAATATCTCATATAGCACAGCAGTCATCTGTGCCAGCTGGAACAGAACTGCCAACCTGTGGGCCAGTGGATCGGACTACTCTGCCAAATGATGCTTATGCCAGGAGCCAGCTGGTGTAGTGTGTATTTAATTGCTTTGCTTGGAATGTTCCACAGTATTGCATTAAACTTAAACAACATTTATTTAATCAAGGTGTTTTTATTGGTAAAAACATGAATTTTTACTGTGAGCACGGCTGCCTCTCCACAGATCTGACCTATAAGCTGGCTTTGCAATGTCATCTACTTGTCTCCATGGAGCTAGATAAGGCAGGCAAGATGCAATGCTCATCAACACCCGCCTCATTTTCAAAGTGGACTTCTTCAGCAAAAAAGAAATACACATAAAGCATTCCTGATTCCAGACAAAACCATCTTCAACATCTCCATGGAGACAAGGCTGACCATGTACCAAAAATGTTACATAGCTGCACCTAGTACCGCATGTTTAAATTTAAAGTGACTCCAAATCTGTAGGTCAGTATTACGCAACACTGCTGCTGGTAAGTGTCACTGGAGAAGAGATCGTCCACCTCTAAATTTATATCTGTTTGTCAGTTTCCTGCTATGACCTTGATTCATGGCGTAAACAGCTTGGATCATTTCTCAAAGGTGGTGGTGATCATGATTTCAGATAAGCTTTTGTTAATGACAGGATTATGAAGCAGAGGGGTCCTGGCAGCACACGGTGTTCTTTTGTTTATTCACACAAAACACCTTTAGCCAAAGACACTGCTACTTATTTATAAGCTCTGTTAGCAGCCATTTTATAATGTCTCTGGTCTAGAACACAAATAGAAAGATACGCAATGAAGCTCAAGGAAACCTAATGGCAATGCAACCTGGACACAGGCTAATTCTGGAGAGATCACACAAGTATATAGAAATAACATTTTAATAGAGCCGTAACTAATGATTACTTTAATATTCGACTTGTTAGCAATAACATTTTCTAGTCAAAAGAGTATTTCTGTTGTATATTGAGATCTATTAAAACACATTTTTAACCAGCTTAAAATACAAATATGATAACTTAAGGCATCTATTTAGAGAATATTTACAAGTAAAGTGTGTTATTGATTAAAATCTCAAACCGCTGACACATTTTTGATGTAATAATGCCAGTCTTTTTGTTAAAGAATGTCTTTTGGCATGTGTCTTACAGTCTGTATGGCCCAGATAACAACTAACAATTATTAAAATCAATTGTTATTTTTAACAGTCGACTACAGACAATTATTCAGATTAGTTGTTGCAGCCCTGTTTTTATACAACCTTTCGCCACAGATCAATAATGCACAATGCAGAGCAGTAGACTGACTTTAGTGGTCTTCCTATATTTGAATGTGATCATAAGTCCCACCTGTGACGTAGATGTCGCTGCCCAGAGCAGTGATGCTGTAGCCTCCTCCCAGGTGATCAGGGAACTCAGCGAGGTACCTCCACTGTCCGGTCTGAGGGTTATAACAGTCCACGGTCACCAGCTCGTCACAGTCCTGATCACAGCCCCCGATCACCACCAGGATCTCAGCCAGCCCGGTGGAGGGCCGAGGCCTCATGCGCTGACAGGGCCGGTCATGACGATCGTACTCACAGCTTTGGAAGCTGCGTGCCTCATTCACCAGGCGCAGACAGGTGGGAGACAGGTAAACCAGAGGGTCACTCTCCACATGAGCCAGCAGGAAGAACCTGCGCACAAAGGGCAGTCGCACCTGCTGTAGCAGCTCAGGCCAATAGTGTAGCCTCCTCTGTAGATCGGCCTTCACCCAGCGCGCCGCGATCTGATAAACTGTCTCCTCTTTGTCCACACACAGCTCATCGTCTGTCACAAACTCCAGCAGACGCTTCCATGGTAACCGTTCAAAGTCTGTACCTTTGGCCAGCTCCATGATGTTCTTCAGCACAAACCTGCGTGCGCTAACAGCTAGCTCTCTGCAAGCATAGGCCTCTGCAAAGTCCTGTATCTCCAGACAGTTGGACACATCCAGCCTCTGCTCCAGAAAAGCACAGCAGGCCTCTTTAACAGAGGGGAACTGGAACAGGTCAGCGGTCTTCAGGAGAACATCCACGTTCTCCTGCGTCACTGTGACTCTGCCTGTGTAACAGAAGTCCACCAGGAGCTCCAGCAGCTCTGCAGACACCTCATGTAGAACCACCCGGTCCATGGCACTCTCCTTCAGCGTCCCAGCGAACATGGCTCTGAAGTACATACTCGCCGCAGCCAGAACTGTGCGGTGACAGTGGAACTCTCGACCTTCAGCACAAAGAGTCACATCGAAGAACTTCCTCTCAGCACGCAGCTCATGGATCCCCCTCAGGAGGTTAAAGGCATGAGCTGTGTCAAAGAACGGCAGCGTGGAGGGCTGCGTCTGTAACACTGGATTCTCCATCTCCTCTGTCGCTCAGGTCAGGGGCTTAGTCTAGACAGACACACAACAGAACATCAATAATACCTTAAAGGAACTCAGTTTCTGTTATAAACCAGTACTACCAAAAACTAGAAAAACTAAAGAAATATATAAGTAAAAGTGAATTCCTGCTACCTGTTTAATCTAGAGAAGTGACAGTACAAAATGACAGTCTAAAATATATGACAGGAAAGTCCAGAGCAACTCGTGGTTCTCCTTACCGTCTTTAAGAAACAGAGCGTGCCTGTGCAGTGGGGCTATAAATACACTAGTGTCCATTTCCAGAGAGGGAGGGGGGAGGAGAGAGGGGGGTATTTGGCCTGTCCCCGCCGCTTGTCCCTGGTCTGCGGTCAGCGAGCTGATCCATACAGCCTCATCAGCACTACTCACCACTTCCATTATGTCTCATCTCCATCTAGGGTCCAAAATCATTATACTAAACTATCTGCAAACAATATTTCCAAATTGGACCTAATAGTTTTAGAATGGTCTTGATCTAAATCTGAATTAGTATAAAAACACACAGTAATATTAAAGACAGAAGTCATGTTAACGATTGACATTCTGTTGTCTAAGAAGAGAGAAGAATAGGTATATGGACTTTTCCTTGGTACTGAAATCAAGTTTAAAATGTTTGTGTTGTGACAATACTACCTCTCGAAGTGAATAATAAAAACAAGGTCTTCAAGAACAGCATCCTAGAGTTGGGAGAGTGAAGCCTAATCATGACATTCAATTTTACAAGGACTAAAATTAAATAGTAACTTCGACTGAAATGGAACAAAGCAAAGGATCATGGTCTTTGTAGTTAAATTTGTTTTTCCATTCTGCTATACCAATCAATGTGTTTTAGGCACAGGAGTTTTATATTTGACATGGCAAAGGTCCACAATGGTCAGACACTTGATGAGATTTTGGCATGTCAGATCAGCAGAGTGGTTAGCATCCTCGCCTCACAGCAAACATGTCAAATGTCTAAACATGTCAACGGGCCAAGCTCAATGGCGCATGTCTCTCGATTAGAATAACCCGGCGACGTATTTCTGGTGGCTCTCTGCCCATTGAACATGCCCAGTAGTGATCTTCTCTCGCAAGGAGAAAATGATGTTTTTAAGACAGCTAAAGGATTTTGAGCTGAGAAAAAGCTTATGTCCCGGTCCCTGTCAGCTGAACATTGCGCTCTATGGAAAAATTCCTTTCTGGGCAGGAGGGATTTTTTCGCTGAAGTTCGCAGTGAGTGGCCACTATGCCAACTCAAGACAGCTCAGAGATAGCAATACCCTATCCAGTTATTTGAATAGATCCATGCAAGAAAGTTCCAGATTTGACACCAGTGGCTTTTCTATGCTCCATCAACCCAAAATATGCACAACAAACAAAGTCCTCCAGCTGAGGTTGTCCTGACCAAGACTCTGGAGATGGTTCATAATCTGGAGATGGATCCCCTGTTTCTGAAAGGCGGCATTTAAGGATGGGTCAAATGCAAAGTATCTTACCCTCAACATCATGACACTCAGAAACTGCCAATATTGTTACACATTGAAAATAATTACCTTTTTGCTGCTAACATTTCTCTAAATGATTTTGAGTAGGGCAACAAGAGTCCCGTTTAAACCTCTATATCGGGAGCGTACAATAACAGATGACGGCAAATCCCCTGATGATACTTGGGGAGATTCATTCCTTCCTAAAATACTCAGGTATCTGCTTTCACAGGTTTGTTTAGGCTGTGCTCTGTGGGCCTCTGCGTCTCAGGCTTGAAGACTAACATGGACATTCCTCACTGGGGTTCACAAAGCTCCAGCCTCGTATCCTACGTCTGTGTGATCTGACTCTCTCCAAGGAAACGCACATCACAACATGCACTCAGAAGCTGCTTATAGCTTCATGGTGTACCTTTACAGACTCAAATAAAAGCATTTATTGTATTATTAATGTTGTTATTATTGCGTTGAAAGGCGGGGTTGTCATGATACTAAACTTTCTGGCTACATTTTAAGGTGCATTGTGTATTTTTCTGATGGAAGGTTCGTCAGACGCTTTTCTCCGGAGATACTATTGCTTTGTCTGGAATGTTTAAGCCTTTCTATCATCATGGAGACCAAACCAGACCAAGGTACAGGTCAGATCTGTGGAGAAGCACCCCCGCTCACAGTGAGAATGTCTGTTTTTCTATATTTCTGAGCTATAGAAAACCTGTAATTGAATAAATGTAAGGTAGAGCTGTTTAATGTCATACTGTGGAACATTCCAGGCCAAGCAATGACATATCTATGGAAACAAGCAGGTGACGGACCCCCAACCAAAAAGTTACATAGTGCACCTTTATAATAACTTTTAATTCACTTTAATCTTGAAGAAAGACTTAATTAATAATGAACAAACTGTTTATTAAGAATGATTCAGGCTGAATAGTACTAAACTTGAAATTTCTCACTTGCTCAAATGAGTATCCAGTGTCGATACTACTTTTAGTGTCAGTTAGGGTTGTCAAGTATCCAAAATCAATACTAATCGATACTAAAACTAATATTGAAACTAGATACTCATTTGAGCAGGTATCGATACTGCAAAAAAACAACAACACATTAACAGTTTTAGTGTGATTTTGAGCTTTATCAGAACTAGTATAAGATCTCATGGTAATATAAATAAAGTACTATTATTTTGTGTATGAAAACTACAAAAAAGAAGCATGTTTTATCTTCATTGTGGTATCATAATCGGCATCGAGTACTGAGTCTATTCCTTAACATCGAAATCTAGTTTGAAATTTTAGTATCATGACAACACTATGTCGATTACTATCTAGATATTGATTTGACAACCCTACTTAACAATCGTCGTCACTGTGAGCAGGTTTACATCTCCACAGGTCTGACTCGTAAGATTTTGCCAAATATTTAAATATAAAACTGACAAAACTAGACAAGAGGCCTAATCTTTTGCACCAGACAACCTAAAAGACAATAACAGAATACTAAAGTCTAAGCCAGGACTACACTGACGCTGTAAAGGTCTTCGTTTGAAATAAACAGAGCATAACTAGTCTCTGATCTACGTTTGCCAAAAGACTAATAAGGACAAAAAGGAGAAAGCCCACACTACACTCGAACTAACGTTGCACAACTCCAGCACCTGTGTTTACCAGAGACCTCCCAGAATAGACAGAAGCTCAGAGGCAACACAAGAAACAGGGACCACAAGAAATGTGCACCACAACAAAGAGCAAGAAACTGAACAAACTGACTACTATAAAGAGAGAAAGAGAAGGATGAGAAGGAAAGAGGAGGAGGGGAGAGAAGAGAGATTATAGTGTTATATGTAATGTTAGAGTCGCCACAACCAAGTCAATGCATTCATGACACGCAACCTTTTTTGTTTTTTATTTAACCAGGAATGTCCCCAAGTGATTTGTCTCTTTTGCAGAGGTTTCCTGACTCCAGAGGACATGAGAGTAAGTCCCGTGTTGTCTGAGAATCTTTTCACTCCGAGGTAGAGGTGAGAGAGATGAATCAAAATATCTATCTTAATTCCTGTCTACAGTTTACGTTTAACATTCAAAAAATATAACTTTTTCATTACTATGGTACCAGTCCTAATTTAGACAATCGACAGCCCGGTCTAGTTTTCATGAATATTATGGCGAAGGTTTGGTATATTGATTCCCTTAAAGGTGCACTGTGTAACTTTTCTGGTGGAGGGCCTGTCAAATGCTTTTCTCCATGGAGATGTTATTTCTTTGTCTGGAATAGGGGTGTGCAAAAATATCGAAATATCAATATATTGTATCATTTAATGTGATGATACAGTATTGATATTGTGGGCTGCTGTATCGATATATCGCCAAGAGTATTTTTAGTTTATTTTACTAAATTATTTTGTTACAGCGCTACAGTTTTCATGCAACACATTTGACATTTTCACTGTTTTGAGGATTAAAATAGGTGTTTCACTTTACACAAGAAGTGCTTTAACAAAGACTTTTAGTATCACAGCCATGATTTAGCCTTTATTTTTTACTGAACCGTATCGAATCGAGTTGAAATATATCGCGCTGAATCGAAAGTGCGCTGTATCGAGATAAGAATCGTATCGTAGCCTATGTATCGAGGTATGTATCGTATAGGCAACTTCTTAATGATACCCAACCCTGGTCTGGAATGTTTCACAGATTGTTATTAAACCTTTCTATCTTCATTGAGACCAAACTAGGCTAAGTTACAGGTCAGATCTGTGGAGAGGCGACCCCGCTCACAGTCAGAATGCCTGTTTTCTATATATTTTTGAGATATAAAACCACTTGTAATTGAATAAATGTAAGGTCGAGCTGTTTAATGTCATACTATGGAACATTCCAGGCAGAGCAATGACATATCCATAGAAACAAGCAGGTGACGGACCCGCAACCAAAAAACGACATAGTGCACCTTTAGACTTAGACTTTATTGACCCACAAGGGAAATGACTTGGACACAGCTCACACATCACATTAAGGAATCAAAATGGAAAGAAAATAATTGCATTTTTTTAATGTTTGGCCAGACTATTTGAATCCTGAACATGTTCAAAACTTTAAAAAGTGGGTCACAGTCACTGGAGTCCTACATGTGTCAATGGGCATTATCAGTCATGCCGTGGACTGAGCAGCAGGAGTGCTGTGAGCGCACCTGTCTGTCCCTCAGCCGGACATCTGCTCAGAGTGTGGAGAGACACGCTCCTCTGCTGCTCTCAGTGTGTCCATAAAAAGGCACAGAGCTGCATTCTCCAGCACTATCACAACAGAAGAGAAGGACAGAGAGCTAACAGGAGCGGATCACACTGAGCTGCAAACAGTGCAAGAGATAAGCATGTAGGTTCACTTATACTTCTCGAAAGAGGAACAAGAGCTGCACAATATTCTGCAACTGGATCAAAATCACAATTTATAAACATCACAATTGTCACAACTTGTCTTTTTATGTAGAAAACCTTCTAACCCTGCTGTTTAGACATCTGCAAACATCTAAATCTGTTTTATTTCTATAGCGCATTTTACAAACAAAGCAGTTTCCAAAGTGTGGCGCAGAGATCATAAAACGAAGACAACAAAAAGGTAAATTGCTAAATTTGATCATAGCGGTCCTAAAAACAATAAAACTAGTAAAGATCAAATAAAAGCAAAACCATAAAAATCATAAAAAATTTACTTAGATTTAGAGTTTACTGATCCACAAGGGAAATGACCTGGACACAGTAGCTCACACATCACATTATATCACAATGAGTAAAAAATATAAAAAATGGTAATAAACTTATAAATAAGCAGCAATAAAAAAAGAGCAAGAGACTGGCATCAATAAGACATAAGTTATATAAATGTATGCACAAGTAAGTAAGTAAATAGCAATAAATAAATAAAATAAATGAAAGACACAAAGGACCAAACAACTCGTGCGGTGTTAAAAGCATGCTCTCCTAGTATTATCCTAGTATTAGTTTAGAAGTTCAGTATTTCAGTCATGTAATGCTCCTGTACCAATTTATAAATTTCGATTTGAACTGAATTTCAGTTTTGGTCTAAGAACATCAATTGCAAATCTAATATATATGTAATAAAATTCACTTTTTCCCCCAAAATTATGCAAGCTGTGGTTATTAGAAGACAAACTAATAATATTCATAATAATGTCCTGATGCATTTGGTTTATATCACACTTTTTGGACATTTTACGGTGCATCATCCATTCAACCCAGACCCTGTTACAACTGTTGTGAATAATAACACAATAATAAAAAGGGAAATACTTTAATCACTTTTATTTACTCTTGTATTTGATCATATAAACTAAGACACGCAGACATATGGATATAAAAACTAGATTTACATCGGTTTATTTGATTCGAGGTTATCAAACAGAATTGCCTTTAAATAACTTTGACTTTTATTTTACTTTTACCAATAAACTACAGTTGGCACACATAAATTATGACAATAACACTGTGACATGACATATTTATTTATTACAATTTGCTTAAGTGAAGATTGTTACTATGATATTAATGGGTTATTACAACAAAGCCTATTATAACAATGCAGATTAAAAGTTTTGGCCACTTGTTATTGTCTAATTGCTTCCAAATACAGAAAATAATGATCTAAGACTAAAAGCAGGGTGTAGTCTCCTCCAGAGGCAGAAAATGGTCTGTCTTTAATAAGAATAATACAAAATGTGTTTGTCTGCACACCAGCTGACTTCAATAACAAAATCCAGACAGCCGCAGTCGTGACTCACTTTCCCCACATCTCGGGACTGTTTGCGCGGATTAGAACGCTTTAATTCGCTATTTTCTCCCACCAAATCAAATCAACAGTAACACAAAGCTTGCTGATGGTGCCAAAAAAAGTCCTATAACCACCCACAGCGCGTATTCCGTTTGCTTCCTCCTCGTCTGAACGCTCAGCTGTCGCGCAAGAACAAAACCCGACCTTCAAACCAGTTTAACACGCGTCCGTATGTAGACTCACCAGAAATCGGACGCTCCTCTTCTCGATAGTGGTGTGTCCTGCGCGCAATTACGCACGGGCAAAGGGTAAAATGACGGTAAAGTGAAAGTTTTGGAGCTTTTTGGTTACGCCTGGCCTCCTCTGCGCCATGCTCCAGTCTGCTCCGGACTGTGACTGCGCTCTCACGTGCTGTCGTAAAAATGGTCAGATGGTGAGACTGCCGCGGTGGAGGGAAAGGGTACTGCTCCAGAAGTGTATATGAGTATAACACAAGTATAAATGAGTATAACATGTTACAAATAAGTTATTGGCAGATGTGGAAGAACTTAAAGGGCCCATATTACGTTGTCCGATCTGTTGATGTTGTTTCCTCATCCAAAACATGGAGTTGTTTTGGCTGTTCTTCTCTCATCTTCCACCTTGTGATGTCATGTGGTAACACAAGAAGTGCGCCACTGTGTTTTTAAACACCTTCACTCGAATCATCTGGATCATTTCAGCCCTGGAATTACCAAATTCTACTAAACTAGAGGTAAATGGTAGTTGTTAATTTGAAAACCACTTCATAACATCACAAGTTGGAACCATAGTCTGTTTATATAAATGGGTATAGGAAGTGTTCATGGAGGCGCTTCTGGCTCCATCTGACCCTAGTTTCAATTAATAACTAGAAAAGCACTCAGAGAGCGCAGACCTCCGCCAAGCAGCTCAGTTTTCAAAGTGATCCAGAATCCAGGATTTCTTCTGGATCATCACCAAAATTTTATCATCTGTTGGATTTACCATTAGGAACATTTCCTGAAAATGTCATCAAGATCTGTCCATAACTTTTTGAGTTATCTTGCTAACTAACAAAGAAAGAAAGAAAGAAACAAACAAACAAACAAACAAACAAACAAACAAACAGACAGACTCAGGCGAAAACATAACCTCCTTGGCGGAGGTAATAAATCCGAGCGAAAACTCCGAAGGGGCTCAGACCACGTGGTTCAGGGCAGGTAAAGTCTGCGCATGAGCTACGGAATCCCAGAAGGACAAAACTCTTGCATTTGACTTAGAGTGTTCCGTAATTGTGGGTGCCAATTTTGCCAGTCGCCTTGAGTAATGCCAAATATTGATGTATTAAATCAAATCAAAGTATTAAATAAAAACAACAAAATACACTTTACATTATGGTATTGGTATTGGTATTGGTATTGGTATTGGTATGAATTAGCATTGCCCATTGTGTGCAGGTGCCACAGCCTGATGCCAGAGCTACTAACTTTGA
The DNA here is from genome assembly GCA_029959045.1 of Taenioides sp. WSHXM2023. Taxonomy (NCBI): domain Eukaryota; kingdom Metazoa; phylum Chordata; class Actinopteri; order Gobiiformes; family Gobiidae; genus Taenioides; species Taenioides sp. WSHXM2023. The sequence goes on along the minus strand of CM057086.1, from coordinate 6,476,291 downwards.
TTCAGATGTTTGGTTCATTTTGTGTACCTTTAATACACAAACATGTACAGATGGGATTTTGGATGTCTTATTATTAATATGATATAATACAATCTAATATATCATATTATATATACTGAAAATTGGTATAGACTAAGTGGACGAATCAAGATTAGATACCAACAAGTAAAATTTACAATGTCCCATATACATCTATAGGTCAGATGTTGTTGTCTCCATGTCAAAGTTTATATCATGAGTGAAAACACTATATAAAGGAACAGCAGTGTCTAATGACCAGTGAGAGTTGCTGCTAATTGTGCCTTATTCTTTTTCAACATTCTCCCATTTAGCCACACGTTTTACTATGCAGTCACAAGAGGTTTTATGACACAGACAGAGCTGCAATTGTAGGAAAATGACATGAGAATTGTGTTTTAGATGAAACTGACTAGTTTCAAAGGTAGGCATCAATCATGAAATCATTTCCAATCAGTCTGTATATATAGCCCACCACAATGACCTAGTTAAATAGTTAATATTATAAATCTACTATTAATATTCTAGATGATAAGGATAGATTTAGATTATTATCTTTACTTATTATATTATTATTATTATATCAGATTCAAGAGATTTTATTGTCATTGTCATAGAAAACAGCAAAGTTACATTTAGAGCATCAAACACTGCATAGTTTTGATGTAAAGTGCAATACTACAGGAGCAAGACTCCACCCAATAACCCCTTAAATAACTCCAGTGTAAACATTAGCACAATAAGCACATTCAGGGCAGCACATATGTAATAATGCAACAATGCAAAGTCCAGTTCAATGTTATTTTATTGGTGGATGTGGTTATTGTCCATGGGAGAAAGGCAGAGAGGGGAAGGGGACACTGTTCAGCAGCCTCACAGCCGGGGGATACAGGCTGCGGTCAGTCTGGTTGTTCTGACCTCCATGGACCTGGACTTTCTACTGAGGGCAGCAGGTGGAAAAGGTGACGAGCAGGTGGTGCCGGTGGTGTAGCTGCTACTGATCTGCGGGAGAGTCGTCCCAGTGTTTTTCCCCGCTGTTTTCACCACCCGCTGGAGAGCGTGTAGGTCGGCCTTTTGCAGCAGGAGAAAATCCAGACGTCAGAACACTTCTGATGGCACAGTTGTAGTAGTTCACCATCAGTGGACTGAGGATGTTGGCGCTCCTCAGTTTCCTCAAGTAGTAAAGGCGTTGTTGGGCCTTCCCCACAGCTGAGGCAGTGTGAATGCCTCTGGACAGGTCCTCAGTCACGGTCACCCTCTCTACTACCTCAGGGCCGACAGAGAGAGTTTGGTGGTTGTTTTGCCCATTTTTGTGGAAGTCCACAATAATCTCTGTGGTTGTCACCATGAGGCCAGATGTTGCACATCGTTTCTGTAGTCCGTCTCATCGTCATTGTCATTTTTCTCCAGACGTGCAGTCTTCTGATGAGCTTCATCACTTGTTTTTGAGTCCTCCAGACCATTTGTTTCTTTTTGTTCCTCCATTAAATCCACAGGTCCTCAGCACCTGCACAGTCACAATAGAACATAGGGATCATAGAGTAAAAATCTTGTTGTAAAACTTGCAAAGAGTATAGGTTCTTTTCTCTCACCATTGTTGGAGGTTCTCATTCCTCTGGAGATCTTCATCAGGAGTGGTGCTTCAGTTTTGATTAGACTGAACTTCAGCGCAACAGCAGGTTACACAGACTGAAGGCCTTCTCACTTGTGTTGGGCCAAGTCTCCAACGCCTCGTTCACCTTTTCCTCTCACATGGGCGAGGGCATCTGATGGGTCACACTCCAGGAATGTTTTTGGATCCTAAAACACAAGTTTAGTGTAACTTTATATTCTACTTTACCACTCAGATTTAAACTGTATTTTCAGATAATAACTTACAGAGGTCTGTGGATCATCTGACTGAAGCGAGATAAGCCATTGTAGCTGTAGACGTCTTAGCAGAGATGACGATGACTATGGATCCTAAAAGTGCAATAAAAGTACAAAACACATTATTTATCATTATTTCATTATTATTTCTCTCATTTCTCAGAATACCTTGTGTTCTAACGTTAGGATCAGGGCTCCCTCTGGTGGTGGTTCACTGCACTTTGAGGATGATACCATGGATAGCTCCATCAGAGACGCATCTTTCTGTGAAAAGTGAACAACAGCCTTTAGTAATTAATACAAATATTATGTTAATATTGCTCTTTACTCACCAGGACAGGGTGGATCCGACTGGAACATATTTCTGGACATATCAGCTTACACAGCAGCCCACCCCCCAATCAAAGCCCTTTTTATGAAACTAGGAAGAAAGCATTAAGTGCGCGTCTACACTCCTTCTGTGGGATTAATCCACAAATACTATAAAGATGCACTTTAGTTTAGGCCCTCCTTTGAATGAACAATCATCATGAAAAACAGAGGCTCTTTGCGTACCAATACACTGTGCAAAGAAGCAAGTACAATGTTTTATCACGTAAACACACAGGTAATATTCAACTTAAATGGGAGAATTAGGGAGTGTCCCGCCAACCGACAAGTTAGTGAACAAACCCAAGTCTCCACATCTTAACCTTAAATTACAATTACTGAAAAATAAAAAAAACAAAACCAAAAAAATAAATAAAAGAGAGAAACTGAGTGTCCCACTAATTCTTTAGTGAGTGAACAAACCCAAGTCTCCACATCTTACAAGTCATTATAAAATAAAAATACAATCTCCACAGAGACTGTTTACAAGAGTATAACATTACAATATAGTATACATTTGTATACTACTTGTAGTACAATGTAGTCATAAAACAACAACTTAAACAGGAGAATTAGGGAGTGTCCCACCAACCGGCGAGTTAGTGAACAAACCCAAGTCTCCACATCTTACAAATAATTAAAAAGTAAAAGTAAAGTTTACAGAAAGACACAATGACACTGAGAGACACCTGCACTGTAAACGGTTTAGTTCTAAATACCATGGTTGTGCTAATTCTACTTTGAACCTTAAATTACAATTACTGAAAAATAAAAAACAAAACAAAAAAAATAAATAAATAAAAGAGAGAAACTGAGTGTCCCACTAATTCTTTAGTGAGTGAACAAACCCAAGTCTCCACATCTTACAAGTCATTATAAAATAAAAATACAATCTCCACTGAGACTGTTTACAAGAGTATAACATTACAATATAGTATACATTTGTTCATTTGTATACTACTTGTAGTACAATGTAGTCATAAAACAACAACTTAAACAGGAGAATTAGGGAGTGTCCCACCAACCGGCGAGTTAGTGAACAAACCCAAGTCTCCACATCTTACAAATAATTAAAAAGTAAAAGTAAAGTTTACAGAAAGACACAATGACACTGAGAGACACCTGCACTGTAAACGGTTTAGTTCTTTAGGTTTTAGGCTTTAGGTTGTGCTTTAGGTTTTAGGCTTTAGGTTGTGCTTTAGGTTTTAGGCTTTAGGTTGTGCTATTTCTACATTTTAACCTTAAATTATCTCCAGATGAAGACAGGGAAATATTTCCTCCAGTGAGGGATTTAATTGTAGTTATACAAGTTATTTTAAAAATAATATTAATGAGGTAGTTAACCCTCCTAAAGGCCAAAAGTGGTCAAAATGGACCCGGCCAAAGTAAACACAAGGCAAGGCGTACTATGCAGGAAACTGCACAGAAGTATCAGATTGACTTTTTTCTCAATTAGAATTTAGTCATTGAGTACATTTAGAGAATTTGTTTATGCTGCGTCTTACGTTCCTACATAATATTCCTTCTCTTTCAACACACAAACAAACAAAGCAAAGGAGCGGGAATCGCACCAGCGACCCCACTACCTTCTCACCACTAACCCACCTATGCCCAAAGTAGAATGCAAGGCGTACTATGCAGGACATCTGTGACGCTGCAGCTTAAATTTGGTTTATCTATCACTATTTACTTACTGATCATGTTTAACTCATTATTATTATTATTTTTGGCTTTTAAGGCTTTTCAGGATTTCAAGATTTTAGAAATCCTACATACTATTCCTTGCTTTCTCTTTTTTTGAAACACACAAAAAATGAAAAAATATTTTTGCACACAAAGCTACTACTACTACTTAACACACAACTAAGATAAAAAATGGAAAAACTATGTACATGACGTGAAATCGGCGGTGTTCAAGGTGGTAAATGTTGCCGATCTGACGTTACCAAGCCCAAAGTCTCAGAGACTGAACTCAGTCATCGTCCGACTCCGGGTCTTGGGGCAGGCGGTGGAAGTAGCGGGAGAAGCCTCCAGAAGTCCCAGAAGATGTAGAGGGGACGGGGTCTTCGGAGCTGTCCTCGGAGGAGGACAAGCGCGGCCTCTTGGAGCTGGGGTCTTCCTCTTCATCCTCACCTTCATCCCTGCGGCGCTTGGATCCACCGAGAGGCAGGAAGTCCAGAGCAGGGCCCACAGGGTGAAGGCACGGAGCAGCGTGGACGGAGGGCGCAGGCGGGACAGCAGCGGGAGAAGACAGGCGATGCTCCTCTTCAAAGACGAGACTGGACGGAGGAGAAGGGCTCTCTGCTCGCTGCTGAGGAATGGGGGACGGGGGACGACCCACCACTTCCACAGCTTGAGCAGGAGGGGCCCTCTGGTGCCAGCCGGCCCAAAACTCCTCCGGAGGGAAAACCTGGTCCTCTTCCCCCTCCACGTCCACATCTTCATCTTCGCTGTCTTCCTCGGAGAGACTGCCGTAGCCAGAGTCTGCGTCGTCCCAGTCCTCTTCATCGCTCCAGCCCTCCTCTTCTGCGATCCTGGCCAACTCTTCTTCCAGCCAGTCCTCTTCTACGCTCCAGCCCTCCTCGTCTTCGCTCCAGTCCTCCTCCTCTTCATCCTCCTCCTCTTCATCCTCCTCCTCCTCTTCATCCTCCTCCTCTTCATCCTCCTCCTCCTCCTCTTCATCCTCCTCCTCTTCATCCTCCTCCTCCTCTTCATCCTCCTCCTCCTCCTCGTCCTCCTCCTCGTCCTCCAGCGGTGCGAAACGCGCAACAACCAAAGGACTACTTACCTCCAACCTGCCCGCGTCGTCCTCGTCTGGCGAGAAGTCGACAGCAGGAACGTCCCCTGGAGCGTCCTCCGGAGCGTCCCCCACGTCCAGAGCACCTGCAACATTTTACAACATTAACAACTTGCTCCAGACAAAGGTACAAAGGAGCCAGACAAACTTTTACACAGAAATGACTCTATGTCATTTTAAAAACAGAGAAAGACAAGAGCTGCTGGGCAGTGCAATATAGTAGCCTATAACTACTTTTTCCTTGGCTCACGTCCTGAATTATAGACTTATTACACCAACAAGGTTTTAGGTCTAAATACAGGACTACAGTTTTTGTACAAAACTCTAAACAGAGAGGTCTGTCTGGCTTCTCTTGCACAAGTCCACAGTGCATCTGCCAGTGTGCAGTGCACCGCAGTAATCCAATTTATCCCCAAAACTCTGTAAAACTCAACCAAAACCTCGTAACAAGATCTCTTTCAATATAACATGTACATCTCGATACAGTAAATATTCTAGTATAGAATATTTATATCATATATTTATATATAATTTTCTAGTATAGAATATTTGGCTGGGCGCCATCTTTTTTTGCAAAAAAATCTCCAAAACGCTGATAAAAATGCTTTGATAACCTTTTACTTTGCACCCATACCAAGAAAAATACCTTTTACTAGGTATTATTCCGACCACAATAAGTAATCGTCGACTGAAAGTTATAACCTCTCAAATGAATCCGGGTCATAAACCTCGACCTATGACACCGTTTGACCCAAACATTGGCCGAGTAGAAATAGCCGTTCGTGGACAAAATTGTTGATAACATGTAGCATTTAGTTCATTTTATCTATATTCAGGAATATTTCAGTGATTTATTTTACCTCCAGGGAAGAGGTCCGAGTTGTCCGGGTCCGGGTCCGGGTCCGGGCGGTCAGCAGGGCGACTCATGGCTGAATTGAAGTCAGAGTTGAGTTGCAAACCTTGAAACGAGATAACAAAGTAGGATTAGAAAGTGTGCTTAAGTGTATTTTGTAATAAATCTTTCTATTAAGGAATGTCAAAGTGTATTTTACAGCTGAGATATTAAATTAATGCCAAAAGAATATCACTGTCACTTACACAAGCCTCGAGAGTTCCAGTGAAACAGGCCGATTTAAAAGACGCACCGCTTTATATAGTCCAGGCCTGTACGTCGCTATGGCGCCGACGCACGGACGTGTCTCCCTGTTCACTGTATATAGGAAGAAGTTTGGAACTTTAACCAGAGGTTAGTTGAGAAGCAGCTGGATGCAAGTAACAGCGGGCTAACGTAACGTAGCCTACAGAACTTAATATAGGCTATAAAGCGACGGACTTTGAATGTCTAAAGAAATAAATAAATAAATAAATATCACTCGGACTTACAGGAAAGACAAGTGTAACTTTTTATTTTTATTTACTTATTTTTTTTATTTATTTTTTTTTACAGAGCGGTAACATTTATTGACCTTAACAATCACTTAATGACACATGTAGCCTATGAAGTAACTAGTGATAAATGAAAGTGTTGAATAGATGGGTTCGAAACAAAAGCACTGTGAAATGAGAGGTTTTGAATAAAAGTATGGGAGAAAAAAAGAAAGAAAGAAAGAAAGAAAGAGAGGTCACAGAAGCAAGGCAGGTCTTAAGAGATATTCTTTTTGACATTCTATCTCTCAATGTTAAAATAAACCTAACATTAAAATTATAGACTGTTCATTTCTTTGTTAGTGGGCAAACTTACAAAATCAGCAAGAGATGAAATACTTATTTCCCCTACTCTATGTAAAACGCAGTTACATTCTTGGCTTGTGTAAAAATAAAAGTAAAGGTGAAGTACAAACTAAATGTAATGCATATATATTGTGTGTGGTTACAAGCAGGTGTGGAGTTATTTTAAATCATGGCCACCAGGTGTTGCTAAAGAGCAAAAATAATTTCAGCCTGTTTCTATGCGTATCTAGTGCATGAGACTAATTTAGTTTAACAGTGTTAAAATCAAGTTTGCACACCAAAGAAAATCAGATGTGTGAAGATGTTTCCTTTTTCTTTTTGTAATATAAGTATCTTATCTGGAATGTTCCACCATTCATTAAAGAATCTGTCTCCACCATAGTCTACAGCAGGGATCTGATATAGGTTGAGTCCTACACTAGGCTGGGGTAGGACTGAATCTCCCATAATGCAGTGCTAAGGTGCGACTCAAACTGGAGGCCTGTGTGATATGGTTTCCACTGTGAAGACACGCCAGGGTGCAGACAAATAAGAGCAGAGGTCAACACAACTGGTCTGTGGACAGTTCCTCCAGCTCTCCTCCAGGCCTGACCCATGGATTTGATGTTGTAGTCTGTGTGTTGTGTGGTGGGATTTGCAATCCAGTACAGGCAGGGATTCTGGGGTTTGGTTTGTCATTTAGTAATCAGCCGTGTTATTAACCATATAGTGATTCTATTTTAATTTGAAGTGAACAAATTCCAGGAATTACCATTGTCCATTGTGATAATTCTTTGCTTCATTTCAGTGTAGTCAACATGCGACTCAATTTGACTCAATATGCCACTAACTTAGATTCAGATGCTTGGTTCATTTTGTGTACCTTAACATGTACAGATGGGATTTTGGATGTCTTATTATTAATATTATATAATATTACAGTATATTATGATATATAATATTATATAACAATAAGACAGACACACACACATCGTTGTGTGCAGGGCACTGGCTTTGGGTATTTGCTCTGTAAGCAATACATTAACAAAACATATTACCCATCATACGTGGTTTATTTGTGTATTTGTGGTTTTGTCCCGGCCTGCAGCCGGGCTCGATGTAAAGTTTGACTCTCTAACTGAGCAGACAATCACATTGGACAATGTCAGTGTAGCCTCCAGCTCCACTGTAAGAAACCTTGGAGTCCTATTTGATCAAGAGCTCTCATTTAAAGCACACATAAGCCATGTCTGTAAAACGGCTTATTTTCATTTACGCAATATAGCCAAAATTAGAAATGTACTGCCAAAAAATGATGCTGAAAAACTTGTCCGTGCTTTTGTCACTTCGAGGTTAGACTACTGTAACTCCCTGCTTGCAGCTTGCCCTAAAAGCTCTATAAAAAGCCTTCAATTGGTTCAAAATGCAGCAGCAAGAGTACTAACAGGTACTAAAAAACGAGAGCACATTACTCCAGTATTAAAAAATCTTCATTGGCTTCCGGTTGAGTTTAGAGTCAAATTTAAAATTCTTCTTCTAACCTATAAAGCTGTAAATGACATGGCCCCTTCCTACATTAAAGATGAAATTGTACCTTATCATCCTAACCGTTCACTCCGCTCTCAAAATGCTGCACTATTGGTGGTTCCTAGAGTCGCTAAAAGTACTTTAGGAGGTAGAGCTTTTAGGTACCAAGCACCCTTGTTGTGGAATCAGCTCCCTGCTCATGTCAAAGAAGCTGACACAGTCTCTACATTTAAGATTAGGCTCAAAACATTCCTCTTTGAATTAGCTTATGGTCAGGTCAGTTAGGAACAGAAACTAAACCCATAGGCCTAGTTAAGCTGCTCTAGGAGATATATTACTGGGGAAAGTATGGCAACTTGAGCACTGTCCTCTGGTTTCTCCTACTTTTTCTCCTCCTACTGTTAAGAATATTCAATTACTAGTTCATTCATAGTCTGTTCTTTGCTATTCACATGTTGTCCCTTGTCCCACTCCCCTTTTGGGGAGTGTAACTGTTTCAGATGCTGCTGTTCCAGTTTGGACCGCTGCTGCCCCCTAGTGTCGAGGACCTAGACCCCTCCTCTCCTTCCCTATCCTGGATTAACTGTCCTCGTCCTGCTAGATTAGTAGTTTCATCTGCCTGTCCGTCCTTAGGAGTGGATCTCTCCTTCACTGTGGTTCTCCTCGAGGTTTCTCCGTTTTCCCATTGGGTTTTTTGGAGTTTTTCCTTGCCGAGAAGGAGGGTCTAAGGACAGGAGATGCTGGGACAATCATCCATTTGCCTGCTTGTTGTTGAACATTCTGTATTTTTGTTTTATGAATGTTTCTTCTGCTTTATTAATCAACAATTTTGTGAAGTCCGCCGAGATAACTCTTGTTGTGATTTTGGGCTATACAAAAATAAATTGAATTGAATTGAATTGAATATTTTCCTTTAATAGTGCACTAGCTAACTTTCTGGAGGAGGCACGTCACCTGCACCATGGTAATGGTAATACAAAAAAACAGCTGATAACAGCTCTATAAACAGACTCAAAACATGCCATGAGCTGACAAGAGGTTTTATGACACAGACAGAGCTGCAATTGTATGAAAATGACATGAGAATTGTGTTTTAGATGAAACTGACTAGTTTCAAAGGTAGGCATCAATCATGAAGTCATTTCCAATCAGTCTGTATATATAGCCCACCACAATGACCTAGTTAAATAGTTAATATTATAAATCTACTATTAATATTCTAGATGATAAGGATAGATTTAGATTATTATCTTTACTTATTATATTATTATTATTATTATTATATCAGATTCAAGAGATTTTATTGTCATTGTCATAGAAAACAGCAAAGTTACATTTAGAGCATCAAACACTGCATAGTTTTGATGTAAAGTGCAATACTACAGGAGCAAGACTCCACCCAATAACCCCTTAAATAACTCCAGTGTAAACATTAGCACAATAAGCACATTCAGGGCAGCACATATGTAATAATGCAACAATGCAAAGTCCAGTTCAATGTTATTTTATTGGTGGATGTGGTTATTGTCCATGGGAGAAAGGCAGAGAGGGGAAGGGGACACTGTTCAGCAGCCTCACAGCCGGGGGATACAGGCTGCGGTCAGTCTGGTTGTTCTGACCTCCATGGACCTGGACTTTCTACTGAGGGCAGCAGGTGGAAAAGGTGACGAGCAGGTGGTGCCGGTGGTGTAGCTGCTACTGATCTGCGGGAGAGTCGTCCCAGTGTTTTTCCCCGCTGTTTTCACCACCCGCTGGAGAGCGTGTAGGTCGGCCTTTTGCAGCAGGAGAAAATCCAGACGTCAGAACACTTCTGATGGCACAGTTGTAGTAGTTCACCATCAGTGGACTGAGGATGTTGGCGCTCCTCAGTTTCCTCAAGTAGTAAAGGCGTTGTTGGGCCTTCCCCACAGCTGAGGCAGTGTGAATGCCTCTGGACAGGTCCTCAGTCACGGTCACCCTCTCTACTACCTCAGGGCCGACAGAGAGAGTTTGGTGGTTGTTTTGCCCATTTTTGTGGAAGTCCACAATAATCTCTGTGGTTGTCACCATGAGGCCAGATGTTGCACATCGTTTCTGTAGTCCGTCTCATCGTCATTGTCATTTTTCTCCAGACGTGCAGTCTTCTGATGAGCTTCATCACTTGTTTTTGAGTCCTCCAGACCATTTGTTTCTTTTTGTTCCTCCATTAAATCCACAGGTCCTCAGCACCTGCACAGTCACAATAGAACATAGGGATCATAGAGTAAAAATCTTGTTGTAAAACTTGCAAAGAGTATAGGTTCTTTTCTCTCACCATTGTTGGAGGTTCTCATTCCTCTGGAGATCTTCATCAGGAGTGGTGCTTCAGTTTTGATTAGACTGAACTTCAGCGCAACAGCAGGTTACACAGACTGAAGGCCTTCTCACTTGTGTTGGGCCAAGTCTCCAACGCCTCGTTCACCTTTTCCTCTCACATGGGCGAGGGCATCTGATGGGTCACACTCCAGGAATGTTTTTGGATCCTAAAACACAAGTTTAGTGTAACTTTATATTCTACTTTACCACTCAGATTTAAACTGTATTTTCAGATAATAACTTACAGAGGTCTGTGGATCATCTGACTGAAGCGAGATAAGCCATTGTAGCTGTAGACGTCTTAGCAGAGATGACGATGACTATGGATCCTAAAAGTGCAATAAAAGTACAAAACACATTATTTATCATTATTTCATTATTATTTCTCTCATTTCTCAGAATACCTTGTGTTCTAACGTTAGGATCAGGGCTCCCTCTGGTGGTGGTTCACTGCACTTTGAGGATGATACCATGGATAGCTCCATCAGAGACGCATCTTTCTGTGAAAAGTGAACAACAGCCTTTAGTAATTAATACAAATATTATGTTAATATTGCTCTTTACTCACCAGGACAGGGTGGATCCGACTGGAACATATTTCTGGACATATCAGTTTACACAGCAGCCCACCCCCCAATCAAAGCCCTTTTTATGAAACTAGGAAGAAAGCATTAAGTGCGCGTCTACACTCCTTCTGTGGGATTAATCCACAAATACTATAAAGATGCACTTTAGTTTAGGCCCTCCTTTGAATGAACAATCATCATGAAAAACAGAGGCTCTTTGCGTACCAATACACTGTGCAAAGAAGCAAGTACAATGTTTTATCACGTAAACACACAGGTAATATTCAACTTAAATGGGAGAATTAGGGAGTGTCCCACCAACCGACAAGTTAGTGAACAAACCCAAGTCTCCACATCTTAACCTTAAATTACAATTACTGAAAAATAAAAAAAACAAAACCAAAAAAATAAATAAAAGAGAGAAACTGAGTGTCCCACTAATTCTTTAGTGAGTGAACAAACCCAAGTCTCCACATCTTACAAGTCATTATAAAATAAAAATACAATCTCCACTGAGACTGTTTACAAGAGTATAACATTACAATATAGTATACATTTGTATACTACTTGTAGTACAATGTAGTCATAAAACAACAACTTAAATGGGAGAATTAGGGAGTGTCCCACCAACCGGCGAGTTAGTGAACAAACCCAAGTCTCCACATCTTAACCTTAAATTACAATTACTGAAAAATAAAAAACAAAACAAAAAAAATAAATAAATAAAAGAGAGAAACTGAGTGTCCCACTAATTCTTTAGTGAGTGAACAAACCCAAGTCTCCACATCTTACAAGTCATTATAAAATAAAAATACAATCTCCACAGAGACTGTTTACAAGAGTATAACATTACAATATAGTATACATTTGTTCATTTGTATACTACTTGTAGTACAATGTAGTCATAAAACAACAACTTAAACAGGAGAATTAGGGAGTGTCCCACCAACCGGCGAGTTAGTGAACAAACCCAAGTCTCCACATCTTACAAATAATTAAAAAGTAAAAGTAAAGTTTACAGAAAGACACAATGACACTGAGAGACACCTGCACTGTAAACGGTTTAGTTCTAAATACCATGGTTGTGCTAATTCTACTTTGAACCTTAAATTACAATTACTGAAAAATAAAAAACAAAACAAAAAAAATAAATAAATAAAAGAGAGAAACTGAGTGTCCCACTAATTCTTTAGTGAGTGAACAAACCCAAGTCTCCACATCTTACAAGTCATTATAAAATAAAAATACAATCTCCACAGAGACTGTTTACAAGAGTATAGCATTACAATATAGTATACATTTGTTCATTTGTATACTACTTGTAGTACAATGTAGTCATAAAACAACAACTTAAACAGGAGAATTAGGGAGTGTCCCACCAACTGGCGAGTTAGTGAACAAACCCAAGTCTCCACATCTTACAAATAATTAAAAAGTAAAAGTAAAGTTTACAGAAAGACACAATGACACTGAGAGACACCTGCACTGTAAACGGTTTAGTTCTTTAGGTTTTAGGCTTTAGGTTGTGCTTTAGGTTTTAGGCTTTAGGTTGTGCTTTAGGTTTTAGGCTTTAGGTTGTGCTTTAGGTTTTAGGCTTTAGGTTGTGCTATTTCTACATTTTAACCTTAAATTATCTCCAGATGAAGACAGGGAAATATTTCCTCCAGTGAGGGATTTAATTGTAGTTATACAAGTTATTTTAAAAATAATATTAATGAGGTAGTTAACCCTCCTAAAGGCCAAAAGTGGTCAAAATGGACCCGGCCAAAGTAAACACAAGGCAAGGCGTACTATGCAGGAAACTGCACAGAAGTATCAGATTGACTTTTTTCTCAATTAGAATTTAGTCATTGAGTACATTTAGAGAATTTGTTTATGCTGCGTCTTACGTTCCTACATAATATTCCTTCTCTTTCAACACACAAACAAACAAAGCAAAGGAGCGGGAATCGCACCAGCGACCCCACTACCTTCTCACCACTAACCCACCTATGCCCAAAGTAGAATGCAAGGCGTACTATGCAGGACATCTGTGACGCTGCAGCTTAAATTTGGTTTATCTATCACTATTTACTTACTGATCATGTTTAACTCATTATTATTATTATTTTTGGCTTTTAAGGCTTTTCAGGATTTCAAGATTTTAGAAATCCTACATACTATTCCTTGCTTTCTCTTTTTTTGAAACACACAAAAAATGAAAAAATATTTTTGCACACAAAGCTACTACTACTACTTAACACACAACTAAGATAAAAAATGGAAAAACTATGTACATGACGTGAAATCGGCGGTGTTCAAGGTGGTAAATGTTGCCGATCTGACGTTACCAAGCCCAAAGTCTCAGAGACTGAACTCAGTCATCGTCCGACTCCGGGTCTTGGGGCAGGCGGTGGAAGTAGCGGGAGAAGCCTCCAGAAGTCCCAGAAGATGTAGAGGGGACGGGGTCTTCGGAGCTGTCCTCGGAGGAGGACAAGCGCGGCCTCTTGGAGCTGGGGTCTTCCTCTTCATCCTCACCTTCATCCCTGCGGCGCTTGGATCCACCGAGAGGCAGGAAGTCCAGAGCAGGGCCCACAGGGTGAAGGCACGGAGCAGCGTGGACGGAGGGCGCAGGCGGGACAGCAGCGGGAGAAGACAGGCGATGCTCCTCTTCAAAGACGAGACTGGACGGAGGAGAAGGGCTCTCTGCTCGCTGCTGAGGAATGGGGGACGGGGGACGACCCACCACTTCCACAGCTTGAGCAGGAGGGGCCCTCTGGTGCCAGCCGGCCCAAAACTCCTCCGGAGGGAAAACCTGGTCCTCTTCCCCCTCCACGTCCACATCTTCATCTTCGCTGTCTTCCTCGGAGAGACTGCCGTAGCCAGAGTCTGCGTCGTCCCAGTCCTCTTCATCGCTCCAGCCCTCCTCTTCTGCGATCCTGGCCAACTCTTCTTCCAGCCAGTCCTCTTCTACGCTCCAGCCCTCCTCGTCTTCGCTCCAGTCCTCCTCCTCTTCATCCTCCTCCTCTTCATCCTCCTCCTCCTCTTCATCCTCCTCCTCTTCATCCTCCTCCTCCTCCTCCTCTTCATCCTCCTCCTCCTCTTCATCCTCCTCCTCCTCCTCGTCCTCCTCCTCGTCCTCCAGCGGTGCGAAACGCGCAACAACCAAAGGACTACTTACCTCCAACCTGCCCGCGTCGTCCTCGTCTGGCGAGAAGTCGACAGCAGGAACGTCCCCTGGAGCGTCCTCCGGAGCGTCCCCCACGTCCAGAGCACCTGCAACATTTTACAACATTAACAACTTGCTCCAGACAAAGGTACAAAGGAGCCAGACAAACTTTTACACAGAAATGACTCTATGTCATTTTAAAAACAGAGAAAGACAAGAGCTGCTGGGCAGTGCAATATAGTAGCCTATAACTACTTTTTCCTTGGCTCACGTCCTGAATTATAGACTTATTACACCAACAAGGTTTTAGGTCTAAATACAGGACTACAGTTTTTGTACAAAACTCTAAACAGAGAGGTCTGTCTGGCTTCTCTTGCACAAGTCCACAGTGCATCTGCCAGTGTGCAGTGCACCGCAGTAATCCAATTTATCCCCAAAACTCTGTAAAACTCAACCAAAACCTCGTAACAAGATCTCTTTCAATATAACATGTACATCTCGATACAGTAAATATTCTAGTATAGAATATTTATATCATATATTTATATATAATTTTCTAGTATAGAATATTTGGCTGGGCGCCATCTTTTTTTTGCAAAAAAATCTCCAAAACGCTGATAAAAATGCTTTGATAACCTTTTACTTTGCACCCATACCAAGAAAAATACCTTTTACTAGGTATTATTCCGACCACAATAAGTAATCGTCGACTGAAAGTTATAACCTCTCAAATGAATCCGGGTCATAAACCTCGACCTATGACACCGTTTGACCCAAACATTGGCCGAGTAGAAATAGCCGTTCGTGGACAAAATTGTTGATAACATGTAGCATTTAGTTCATTTTATCTATATTCAGGAATATTTCAGTGATTTATTTTACCTCCAGGGAAGAGGTCCGAGTTGTCCGGGTCCGGGTCCGGGTCCGGGCGGTCAGCAGGGCGACTCATGGCTGAATTGAAGTCAGAGTTGAGTTGCAAACCTTGAAACGAGATAACAAAGTAGGATTAGAAAGTGTGCTTAAGTGTATTTTGTAATAAATCTTTCTATTAAGGAATGTCAAAGTGTATTTTACAGCTGAGATATTAAATTAATGCCAAAAGAATATCACTGTCACTTACACAAGCCTCGAGAGTTCCAGTGAAACAGGCCGATTTAAAAGACGCACCGCTTTATATAGTCCAGGCCTGTACGTCGCTATGGCGCCGACGCACGGACGTGTCTCCCTGTTCACTGTATATAGGAAGAAGTTTGGAACTTTAACCAGAGGTTAGTTGAGAAGCAGCTGGATGCAAGTAACAGCGGGCTAACGTAACGTAGCCTACAGAACTTAATATAGGCTATAAAGCGACGGACTTTGAATGTCTAAAGAAATAAATAAATAAATAAATATCACTCGGACTTACAGGAAAGACAAGTGTAACTTTTTATTTTTATTTACTTATTTTTTTTATTTATTTTTTTTTACAGAGCGGTAACATTTATTGACCTTAACAATCACTTAATGACACATGTAGCCTATGAAGTAACTAGTGATAAATGAAAGTGTTGAATAGATGGGTTCGAAACAAAAGCACTGTGAAATGAGAGGTTTTGAATAAAAGTATGGGAGAAAAAAAGAAAGAAAGAAAGAAAGAAAGAGAGGTCACAGAAGCAAGGCAGGTCTTAAGAGATATTCTTTTTGACATTCTATCTCTCAATGTTAAAATAAACCTAACATTAAAATTATAGACTGTTCATTTCTTTGTTAGTGGGCAAACTTACAAAATCAGCAAGAGATGAAATACTTATTTCCCCTACTCTATGTAAAACGCAGTTACATTCTTGGCTTGTGTAAAAATAAAAGTAAAGGTGAAGTACAAACTAAATGTAATGCATATATATTGTGTGTGGTTACAAGCAGGTGTGGAGTTATTTTAAATCATGGCCACCAGGTGTTGCTAAAGAGCAAAAATAATTTCAGCCTGTTTCTATGCGTATCTAGTGCATGAGACTAATTTAGTTTAACAGTGTTCAAATCAAGTTTGCACACAAAAGAAAATCAGATGTGTGAAGATGTTTCCTTTTTCTTTTTGTAATATAAGTATCTTATCTGGAATGTTCCACCATTCATTAAATAATCTGTCTCCACCATAGTCTACAGCAGGGATCTGATATAGGTTGAGTCCTACACTAGTCTGGGGTAGGACTGAATCTCCCATAATGCAGTGCTAAGGTGCGACTCAAACTGGAGGCCTGTGTGATATGGTTTCCACTGTGA
Source organism: Taenioides sp. WSHXM2023 (assembly GCA_029959045.1). Classification (NCBI taxonomy): domain Eukaryota; kingdom Metazoa; phylum Chordata; class Actinopteri; order Gobiiformes; family Gobiidae; genus Taenioides; species Taenioides sp. WSHXM2023. The sequence goes on along the minus strand of CM057086.1, from coordinate 6,459,694 downwards.
AGACACGCCAGGGTGCAGACAAATAAGAGCAGAGGTCAACACAACTGGTCTGTGGACAGTTCCTCCAGCTCTCCTCCAGGCCTGACCCATGGATTTGATGTTGTAGTCTGTGTGTTGTGTGGTGGGATTTGCAATCCAGTACAGGCAGGGATTCTGGGGTTTGGTTTGTCATTTAGTAATCAGCCGTGTTATTAACCATATAGTGATTCTATTTTAATTTGAAGTGAACAAATTCCAGGAATTACCATTGTCCATTGTGATAATTCTTTGCTTCATTTCAGTGTAGTCAACATGCGACTCAATTTGACTCAATATGCCACTAACTTAGATTCAGATGCTTGGTTCATTTTGTGTACCTTAACATGTACAGATGGGATTTTGGATGTCTTATTATTAATATTATATAATATTACAGTATATTATGATATATAATATTATATAACAATAAGACAGACACACACACATCGTTGTGTGCAGGGCACTGGCTTTGGGTATTTGCTCTGTAAGCAATACATTAACAAAACATATTACCCATCATACGTGGTTTATTTGTGTATTTGTGGTTTTGTCCCGGCCTGCAGCCGGGCTCGATGTAAAGTTTGACTCTCTAACTGAGCAGACAATCACATTGGACAATGTCAGTGTAGCCTCCAGCTCCACTGTAAGAAACCTTGGAGTCCTATTTGATCAAGAGCTCTCATTTAAAGCACACATAAGCCATGTCTGTAAAACGGCTTATTTTCATTTACGCAATATAGCCAAAATTAGAAATGTACTGCCAAAAAATGATGCTGAAAAACTTGTCCGTGCTTTTGTCACTTCGAGGTTAGACTACTGTAACTCCCTGCTTGCAGCTTGCCCTAAAAGCTCTATAAAAAGCCTTCAATTGGTTCAAAATGCAGCAGCAAGAGTACTAACAGGTACTAAAAAACGAGAGCACATTACTCCAGTATTAAAAAATCTTCATTGGCTTCCGGTTGAGTTTAGAGTCAAATTTAAAATTCTTCTTCTAACCTATAAAGCTGTAAATGACATGGCCCCTTCCTACATTAAAGATGAAATTGTACCTTATCATCCTAACCGTTCACTCCGCTCTCAAAATGCTGCACTATTGGTGGTTCCTAGAGTCGCTAAAAGTACTTTAGGAGGTAGAGCTTTTAGGTACCAAGCACCCTTGTTGTGGAATCAGCTCCCTGCTCATGTCAAAGAAGCTGACACAGTCTCTACATTTAAGATTAGGCTCAAAACATTCCTCTTTGAATTAGCTTATGGTCAGGTCAGTTAGGAACAGAAACTTAACCCATAGGCCTAGTTAAGCTGCTCTAGGAGATATATTACTGGGGAAAGTATGGCAACTTGAGCACTGTCCTCTGGTTTCTCCTACTTTTTCTCCTCCTACTGTTAAGATTATTCAATTACTAGTTCATTCATAGTCTGTTCTTTGCTATTCACATGTTGTCCCTTGTCCCACTCCCCTTTTGGGGAGTGTAACTGTTTCAGATGCTGCTGTTCCAGTTTGGACCGCTGCTGCCCCCTAGTGTCGAGGACCTAGACCCCTCCTCTCCTTCCCTATCCTGGATTAACTGTCCTCGTCCTGCTAGATTAGTAGTTTCATCTGCCTGTCCGTCCTTAGGAGTGGATCTCTCCTTCACTGTGGTTCTCCTCGAGGTTTCTCCGTTTTCCCATTGGGTTTTTTGGAGTTTTTCCTTGCCGAGAAGGAGGGTCTAAGGACAGGAGATGCTGGGACAATCATCCATTTGCCTGCTTGTTGTTGAACATTCTGTATTTTTGTTTTATGAATGTTTCTTCTGCTTTATTAATCAACAATTTTGTGAAGTCCGCCGAGATAACTCTTGTTGTGATTTTGGGCTATACAAAAATAAATTGAATTGAATTGAATTGAATTGAATATTTTCCTTTAATAGTGCACTAGCTAACTTTCTGGAGGAGGCACGTCACCTGCACCATGGTAATGGTAATACAAAAAAATAGCTGATAACAGCTCTATAAACAGACTCAAAACATGCCATGAGCTGACAAGAGGTTTTATGACACAGACAGAGCTGCAATTGTATGAAAATGACATGAGAATTGTGTTTTAGATGAAACTGACTAGTTTCAAAGGTAGGCATCAATCATGAAGTCATTTCCAATCAGTCTGTATATATAGCCCACCACAATGACCTAGTTAAATAGTTAATATTATAAATCTACTATTAATATTCTAGATGATAAGGATAGATTTAGATTATTATCTTTACTTATTATATTATTATTATTATTATATCAGATTCAAGAGATTTTATTGTCATTGTCATAGAAAACAGCAAAGTTACATTTAGAGCATCAAACACTGCATAGTTTTGATGTAAAGTGCAATACTACAGGAGCAAGACTCCACCCAATAACCCCTTAAATAACTCCAGTGTAAACATTAGCACAATAAGCACATTCAGGGCAGCACATATGTAATAATGCAACAATGCAAAGTCCAGTTCAATGTTATTTTATTGGTGGATGTGGTTATTGTCCATGGGAGAAAGGCAGAGAGGGGAAGGGGACACTGTTCAGCAGCCTCACAGCCGGGGGATACAGGCTGCGGTCAGTCTGGTTGTTCTGACCTCCATGGACCTGGACTTTCTACTGAGGGCAGCAGGTGGAAAAGGTGACGAGCAGGTGGTGCCGGTGGTGTAGCTGCTACTGATCTGCGGGAGAGTCGTCCCAGTGTTTTTCCCCGCTGTTTTCACCACCCGCTGGAGAGCGTGTAGGTCGGCCTTTTGCAGCAGGAGAAAATCCAGACGTCAGAACACTTCTGATGGCACAGTTGTAGTAGTTCACCATCAGTGGACTGAGGATGTTGGCGCTCCTCAGTTTCCTCAAGTAGTAAAGGCGTTGTTGGGCCTTCCCCACAGCTGAGGCAGTGTGAATGCCTCTGGACAGGTCCTCAGTCACGGTCACCCTCTCTACTACCTCAGGGCCGACAGAGAGAGTTTGGTGGTTGTTTTGCCCATTTTTGTGGAAGTCCACAATAATCTCTGTGGTTGTCACCATGAGGCCAGATGTTGCACATCGTTTCTGTAGTCCGTCTCATCGTCATTGTCATTTTTCTCCAGACGTGCAGTCTTCTGATGAGCTTCATCACTTGTTTTTGAGTCCTCCAGACCATTTGTTTCTTTTTGTTCCTCCATTAAATCCACAGGTCCTCAGCACCTGCACAGTCACAATAGAACATAGGGATCATAGAGTAAAAATCTTGTTGTAAAACTTGCAAAGAGTATAGGTTCTTTTCTCTCACCATTGTTGGAGGTTCTCATTCCTCTGGAGATCTTCATCAGGAGTGGTGCTTCAGTTTTGATTAGACTGAACTTCAGCGCAACAGCAGGTTACACAGACTGAAGGCCTTCTCACTTGTGTTGGGCCAAGTCTCCAACGCCTCGTTCACCTTTTCCTCTCACATGGGCGAGGGCATCTGATGGGTCACACTCCAGGAATGTTTTTGGATCCTAAAACACAAGTTTAGTGTAACTTTATATTCTACTTTACCACTCAGATTTAAACTGTATTTTCAGATAATAACTTACAGAGGTCTGTGGATCATCTGACTGAAGCGAGATAAGCCATTGTAGCTGTAGACGTCTTAGCAGAGATGACGATGACTATGGATCCTAAAAGTGCAATAAAAGTACAAAACACATTATTTATCATTATTTCATTATTATTTCTCTCATTTCTCAGAATACCTTGTGTTCTAACGTTAGGATCAGGGCTCCCTCTGGTGGTGGTTCACTGCACTTTGAGGATGATACCATGGATAGCTCCATCAGAGACGCATCTTTCTGTGAAAAGTGAACAACAGCCTTTAGTAATTAATACAAATATTATGTTAATATTGCTCTTTACTCACCAGGACAGGGTGGATCCGACTGGAACATATTTCTGGACATATCAGCTTACACAGCAGCCCACCCCCCAATCAAAGCCCTTTTTATGAAACTAGGAAGAAAGCATTAAGTGCGCGTCTACACTCCTTCTGTGGGATTAATCCACAAATACTATAAAGATGCACTTTAGTTTAGGCCCTCCTTTGAATGAACAATCATCATGAAAAACAGAGGCTCTTTGCGTACCAATACACTGTGCAAAGAAGCAAGTACAATGTTTTATCACGTAAACACACAGGTAATATTCAACTTAAATGGGAGAATTAGGGAGTGTCCCGCCAACCGACAAGTTAGTGAACAAACCCAAGTCTCCACATCTTAACCTTAAATTACAATTACTGAAAAATAAAAAAAACAAAACCAAAAAAATAAATAAAAGAGAGAAACTGAGTGTCCCACTAATTCTTTAGTGAGTGAACAAACCCAAGTCTCCACATCTTACAAGTCATTATAAAATAAAAATACAATCTCCACAGAGACTGTTTACAAGAGTATAACATTACAATATAGTATACATTTGTATACTACTTGTAGTACAATGTAGTCATAAAACAACAACTTAAATGGGAGAATTAGGGAGTGTCCCACCAACCGGCGAGTTAGTGAACAAACCCAAGTCTCCACATCTTAACCTTAAATTACAATTACTGAAAAATAAAAAACAAAACAAAAAAAATAAATAAATAAAAGAGAGAAACTGAGTGTCCCACTAATTCTTTAGTGAGTGAACAAACCCAAGTCTCCACATCTTACAAGTCATTATAAAATAAAAATACAATCTCCACAGAGACTGTTTACAAGAGTATAACATTACAATATAGTATACATTTGTTCATTTGTATACTACTTGTAGTACAATGTAGTCATAAAACAACAACTTAAACAGGAGAATTAGGGAGTGTCCCACCAACTGGCGAGTTAGTGAACAAACCCAAGTCTCCACATCTTACAAATAATTAAAAAGTAAAAGTAAAGTTTACAGAAAGACACAATGACACTGAGAGACACCTGCACTGTAAACGGTTTAGTTCTTTAGGTTTTAGGCTTTAGGTTGTGCTTTAGGTTTTAGGCTTTAGGTTGTGCTTTAGGTTTTAGGCTTTAGGTTGTGCTATTTCTACATTTTAACCTTAAATTATCTCCAGATGAAGACAGGGAAATATTTCCTCCAGTGAGGGATTTAATTGTAGTTATACAAGTTATTTTAAAAATAATATTAATGAGGTAGTTAACCCTCCTAAAGGCCAAAAGTGGTCAAAATGGACCCGGCCAAAGTAAACACAAGGCAAGGCGTACTATGCAGGAAACTGCACAGAAGTATCAGATTGACTTTTTTCTCAATTAGAATTTAGTCATTGAGTACATTTAGAGAATTTGTTTATGCTGCGTCTTACGTTCCTACATAATATTCCTTCTCTTTCAACACACAAACAAACAAAGCAAAGGAGCGGGAATCGCACCAGCGACCCCACTACCTTCTCACCACTAACCCACCTATGCCCAAAGTAGAATGCAAGGCGTACTATGCAGGACATCTGTGACGCTGCAGCTTAAATTTGGTTTATCTATCACTATTTACTTACTGATCATGTTTAACTCATTATTATTATTATTTTTGGCTTTTAAGGCTTTTCAGGATTTCAAGATTTTAGAAATCCTACATACTATTCCTTGCTTTCTCTTTTTTTGAAACACACAAAAAATGAAAAAATATTTTTGCACACAAAGCTACTACTACTACTTAACACACAACTAAGATAAAAAATGGAAAAACTATGTACATGACGTGAAATCGGCGGTGTTCAAGGTGGTAAATGTTGCCGATCTGACGTTACCAAGCCCAAAGTCTCAGAGACTGAACTCAGTCATCGTCCGACTCCGGGTCTTGGGGCAGGCGGTGGAAGTAGCGGGAGAAGCCTCCAGAAGTCCCAGAAGATGTAGAGGGGACGGGGTCTTCGGAGCTGTCCTCGGAGGAGGACAAGCGCGGCCTCTTGGAGCTGGGGTCTTCCTCTTCATCCTCACCTTCATCCCTGCGGCGCTTGGATCCACCGAGAGGCAGGAAGTCCAGAGCAGGGCCCACAGGGTGAAGGCACGGAGCAGCGTGGACGGAGGGCGCAGGCGGGACAGCAGCGGGAGAAGACAGGCGATGCTCCTCTTCAAAGACGAGACTGGACGGAGGAGAAGGGCTCTCTGCTCGCTGCTGAGGAATGGGGGACGGGGGACGACCCACCACTTCCACAGCTTGAGCAGGAGGGGCCCTCTGGTGCCAGCCGGCCCAAAACTCCTCCGGAGGGAAAACCTGGTCCTCTTCCCCCTCCACGTCCACATCTTCATCTTCGCTGTCTTCCTCGGAGAGACTGCCGTAGCCAGAGTCTGCGTCGTCCCAGTCCTCTTCATCGCTCCAGCCCTCCTCTTCTGCGATCCTGGCCAACTCTTCTTCCAGCCAGTCCTCTTCTACGCTCCAGCCCTCCTCGTCTTCGCTCCAGTCCTCCTCCTCTTCATCCTCCTCCTCTTCATCCTCCTCCTCCTCTTCATCCTCCTCCTCTTCATCCTCCTCCTCCTCCTCCTCTTCATCCTCCTCCTCTTCATCCTCCTCCTCCTCTTCATCCTCCTCCTCCTCCTCGTCCTCCTCCTCGTCCTCCAGCGGTGCGAAACGCGCAACAACCAAAGGACTACTTACCTCCAACCTGCCCGCGTCGTCCTCGTCTGGCGAGAAGTCGACAGCAGGAACGTCCCCTGGAGCGTCCTCCGGAGCGTCCCCCACGTCCAGAGCACCTGCAACATTTTACAACATTAACAACTTGCTCCAGACAAAGGTACAAAGGAGCCAGACAAACTTTTACACAGAAATGACTCTATGTCATTTTAAAAACAGAGAAAGACAAGAGCTGCTGGGCAGTGCAATATAGTAGCCTATAACTACTTTTTCCTTGGCTCACGTCCTGAATTATAGACTTATTACACCAACAAGGTTTTAGGTCTAAATACAGGACTACAGTTTTTGTACAAAACTCTAAACAGAGAGGTCTGTCTGGCTTCTCTTGCACAAGTCCACAGTGCATCTGCCAGTGTGCAGTGCACCGCAGTAATCCAATTTATCCCCAAAACTCTGTAAAACTCAACCAAAACCTCGTAACAAGATCTCTTTCAATATAACATGTACATCTCGATACAGTAAATATTCTAGTATAGAATATTTATATCATATATTTATATATAATTTTCTAGTATAGAATATTTGGCTGGGCGCCATCTTTTTTTGCAAAAAAATCTCCAAAACGCTGATAAAAATGCTTTGATAACCTTTTACTTTGCACCCATACCAAGAAAAATACCTTTTACTAGGTATTATTCCGACCACAATAAGTAATCGTCGACTGAAAGTTATAACCTCTCAAATGAATCCGGGTCATAAACCTCGACCTATGACACCGTTTGACCCAAACATTGGCCGAGTAGAAATAGCCGTTCGTGGACAAAATTGTTGATAACATGTAGCATTTAGTTCATTTTATCTATATTCAGGAATATTTCAGTGATTTATTTTACCTCCAGGGAAGAGGTCCGAGTTGTCCGGGTCCGGGTCCGGGTCCGGGCGGTCAGCAGGGCGACTCATGGCTGAATTGAAGTCAGAGTTGAGTTGCAAACCTTGAAACGAGATAACAAAGTAGGATTAGAAAGTGTGCTTAAGTGTATTTTGTAATAAATCTTTCTATTAAGGAATGTCAAAGTGTATTTTACAGCTGAGATATTAAATTAATGCCAAAAGAATATCACTGTCACTTACACAAGCCTCGAGAGTTCCAGTGAAACAGGCCGATTTAAAAGACGCACCGCTTTATATAGTCCAGGCCTGTACGTCGCTATGGCGCCGACGCACGGACGTGTCTCCCTGTTCACTGTATATAGGAAGAAGTTTGGAACTTTAACCAGAGGTTAGTTGAGAAGCAGCTGGATGCAAGTAACAGCGGGCTAACGTAACGTAGCCTACAGAACTTAATATAGGCTATAAAGCGACGGACTTTGAATGTCTAAAGAAATAAAGAAATAAATAAATATCACTCGGACTTACAGGAAAGACAAGTGTAACTTTTTATTTTTATTTACTTATTTTTTTTATTTATTTTTTTTTACAGAGCGGTAACATTTATTGACCTTAACAATCACTTAATGACACATGTAGCCTATGAAGTAACTAGTGATAAATGAAAGTGTTGAATAGATGGGTTCGAAACAAAAGCACTGTGAAATGAGAGGTTTTGAATAAAAGTATGGGAGAAAAAAAGAAAGAAAGAAAGAAAGAAAGAGAGGTCACAGAAGCAAGGCAGGTCTTAAGAGATATTCTTTTTGACATTCTATCTCTCAATGTTAAAATAAACCTAACATTAAAATTATAGACTGTTCATTTCTTTGTTAGTGGGCAAACTTACAAAATCAGCAAGAGATGAAATACTTATTTCCCCTACTCTATGTAAAACGCAGTTACATTCTTGGCTTGTGTAAAAATAAAAGTAAAGGTGAAGTACAAACTAAATGTAATGCATATATATTGTGTGTGGTTACAAGCAGGTGTGGAGTTATTTTAAATCATGGCCACCAGGTGTTGCTAAAGAGCAAAAATAATTTCAGCCTGTTTCTATGCGTATCTAGTGCATGAGACTAATTTAGTTTAACAGTGTTAAAATCAAGTTTGCACACCAAAGAAAATCAGATGTGTGAAGATGTTTCCTTTTTCTTTTTGTAATATAAGTATCTTATCTGGAATGTTCCACCATTCATTAAAGAATCTGTCTCCACCATAGTCTACAGCAGGGATCTGATATAGGTTGAGTCCTACACTAGGCTGGGGTAGGACTGAATCTCCCATAATGCAGTGCTAAGGTACGACTCAAACTGGAGGCCTGTGTGATATGGTTTCCACTGTGAAGACACGCCAGGGTGCAGACAAATAAGAGCAGAGGTCAACACAACTGGTCTGTGGACAGTTCCTCCAGCTCTCCTCCAGGCCTGACCCATGGATTTGATGTTGTAGTCTGTGTGTTGTGTGGTGGGATTTGCAATCCAGTACAGGCAGGGATTCTGGGGTTTGGTTTGTCATTTAGTAATCAGCCGTGTTATTAACCATATAGTGATTCTATTTTAATTTGAAGTGAACAAATTCCAGGAATTACCATTGTCCATTGTGATAATTCTTTGCTTCATTTCAGTGTAGTCAACATGCGACTCAATTTGACTCAATATGCCACTAACTTAGATTCAGATGCTTGGTTCATTTTGTGTACCTTAACATGTACAGATGGGATTTTGGATGTCTTATTATTAATATTATATAATATTACAGTATATTATGATATATAATATTATATAACAATAAGACAGACACACACACATCGTTGTGTGCAGGGCACTGGCTTTGGGTATTTGCTCTGTAAGCAATACATTAACAAAACATATTACCCATCATACGTGGTTTATTTGTGTATTTGTGGTTTTGTCCCGGCCTGCAGCCGGGCTCGATGTAAAGTTTGACTCTCTAACTGAGCAGACAATCACATTGGACAATGTCAGTGTAGCCTCCAGCTCCACTGTAAGAAACCTTGGAGTCCTATTTGATCAAGAGCTCTCATTTAAAGCACACATAAGCCATGTCTGTAAAACGGCTTATTTTCATTTACGCAATATAGCCAAAATTAGAAATGTACTGCCAAAAAATGATGCTGAAAAACTTGTCCGTGCTTTTGTCACTTCGAGGTTAGACTACTGTAACTCCCTGCTTGCAGCTTGCCCTAAAAGCTCTATAAAAAGCCTTCAATTGGTTCAAAATGCAGCAGCAAGAGTACTAACAGGTACTAAAAAACGAGAGCACATTACTCCAGTATTAAAAAATCTTCATTGGCTTCCGGTTGAGTTTAGAGTAAAATTTAAAATTCTTCTTCTAACCTATAAAGCTGTAAATGACATGGCCCCTTCCTACATTAAAGATGAAATTGTACCTTATCATCCTAACCGTTCACTCCGCTCTCAAAATGCTGCACTATTGGTGGTTCCTAGAGTCGCTAAAAGTACTTTAGGAGGTAGAGCTTTTAGGTACCAAGCACCCTTGTTGTGGAATCAGCTCCCTGCTCATGTCAAAGAAGCTGACACAGTCTCTACATTTAAGATTAGGCTCAAAACATTCCTCTTTGAATTAGCTTATGGTCAGGTCAGTTAGGAACAGAAACTAAACCCATAGGCCTAGTTAAGCTGCTCTAGGAGATATATTACTGGGGAAAGTATGGCAACTTGAGCACTGTCCTCTGGTTTCTCCTACTTTTTCTCCTCCTACTGTTAAGAATATTCAATTACTAGTTCATTCATAGTCTGTTCTTTGCTATTCACATGTTGTCCCTTGTCCCACTCCCCTTTTGGGGAGTGTAACTGTTTCAGATGCTGCTGTTCCAGTTTGGACCGCTGCTGCCCCCTAGTGTCGAGGACCTAGACCCCTCCTCTCCTTCCCTATCCTGGATTAACTGTCCTCGTCCTGCTAGATTAGTAGTTTCATCTGCCTGTCCGTCCTTAGGAGTGGATCTCTCCTTCACTGTGGTTCTCCTCGAGGTTTCTCCGTTTTCCCATTGGGTTTTTTGGAGTTTTTCCTTGCCGAGAAGGAGGGTCTAAGGACAGGAGATGCTGGGACAATCATCCATTTGCCTGCTTGTTGTTGAACATTCTGTATTTTTGTTTTATGAATGTTTCTTCTGCTTTATTAATCAACAATTTTGTGAAGTCCGCCGAGATAACTCTTGTTGTGATTTTGGGCTATACAAAAATAAATTGAATTGAATTGAATTGAATATTTTCCTTTAATAGTGCACTAGCTAACTTTCTGGAGGAGGCACGTCACCTGCACCATGGTAATGGTAATACAAAAAAATAGCTGATAACAGCTCTATAAACAGACTCAAAACATGCCATGAGCTGACAAGAGGTTTTATGACACAGACAGAGCTGCAATTGTATGAAAATGACATGAGAATTGTGTTTTAGATGAAACTGACTAGTTTCAAAGGTAGGCATCAATCATGAAGTCATTTCCAATCAGTCTGTATATATAGCCCACCACAATGACCTAGTTAAATAGTTAATATTATAAATCTACTATTAATATTCTAGATGATAAGGATAGATTTAGATTATTATCTTTACTTATTATATTATTATTATTATTATATCAGATTCAAGAGATTTTATTGTCATTGTCATAGAAAACAGCAAAGTTACATTTAGAGCATCAAACACTGCATAGTTTTGATGTAAAGTGCAATACTACAGGAGCAAGACTCCACCCAATAACCCCTTAAATAACTCCAGTGTAAACATTAGCACAATAAGCACATTCAGGGCAGCACATATGTAATAATGCAACAATGCAAAGTCCAGTTCAATGTTATTTTATTGGTGGATGTGGTTATTGTCCATGGGAGAAAGGCAGAGAGGGGAAGGGGACACTGTTCAGCAGCCTCACAGCCGGGGGATACAGGCTGCGGTCAGTCTGGTTGTTCTGACCTCCATGGACCTGGACTTTCTACTGAGGGCAGCAGGTGGAAAAGGTGACGAGCAGGTGGTGCCGGTGGTGTAGCTGCTACTGATCTGCGGGAGAGTCGTCCCAGTGTTTTTCCCCGCTGTTTTCACCACCCGCTGGAGAGCGTGTAGGTCGGCCTTTTGAAGCAGGAGAAAATCCAGATGTCAGAACACTTCTGATGGCACAGTTGTAGTAGTTCACCATCAGTGGACTGAGGATGTTGGCGCTCCTCAGTTTCCTCAAGTAGTAAAGGCGTTGTTGGGCCTTCCCCACAGCTGAGGCAGTGTGAATGCCTCTGGACAGGTCCTCAGTCACGGTCACCCTCTCTACTACCTCAGGGCCGACAGAGAGAGTTTGGTGGTTGTTTTGCCCATTTTTGTGGAAGTCCACAATAATCTCTGTGGTTGTCACCATGAGGCCAGATGTTGCACATCGTTTCTGTAGTCCGTCTCATCGTCATTGTCATTTTTCTCCAGACGTGCAGTCTTCTGATGAGCTTCATCACTTGTTTTTGAGTCCTCCAGACCATTTGTTTCTTTTTGTTCCTCCATTAAATCCACAGGTCCTCAGCACCTGCACAGTCACAATAGAACATAGGGATCATAGAGTAAAAATCTTGTTGTAAAACTTGCAAAGAGTATAGGTTCTTTTCTCTCACCATTGTTGGAGGTTCTCATTCCTCTGGAGATCTTCATCAGGAGTGGTGCTTCAGTTTTGATTAGACTGAACTTCAGCGCAACAGCAGGTTACACAGACTGAAGGCCTTCTCACTTGTGTTGGGCCAAGTCTCCAACGCCTCGTTCACCTTTTCCTCTCACATGGGCGAGGGCATCTGATGGGTCACACTCCAGGAATGTTTTTGGATCCTAAAACACAAGTTTAGTGTAACTTTATATTCTACTTTACCACTCAGATTTAAACTGTATTTTCAGATAATAACTTACAGAGGTCTGTGGATCATCTGACTGATAAGATAAGATAATCCTTTTTTCGTCCCACAGTGGGGAAATTTCAATGTCACAACGCAAGTTTCAGAAAAAGTAGGAAAACAAGAGCACACATCAAAAACAAGATAAATAATAATAAGTATTTACAATCAAAATATTGTGTACAGTGCAGTGATGGACAGTGGTGGTTAAATAAATAAATAAGTAGCAGGTAGTGACTTTAAATAGTATTGCACATTGTTATTATTACTATGGCGATGACACATGACTAGCATTGATCATTATACAGTCTGACAGTAGCAGGAAGGAAAGACCTGTGAAACCTCTCCTTCACACAGCGAGGGTGAATCAGTCTGTCACTGATGCTGCTCTCCAGAGCAGACAGGGCGTCCTGCAGGGGGTGACACTCATGGTCCAGCATAGAAATGAGTTTAGCCAGGACCCTCTTGTCCCCCACCTGCTGCACCGAGTCCAGAGGACAGCCCAGGACTGAACTGGACTTGTTGATGACCTTGTCCAGTTTCTTCTTCTCCCTCTCTGTGACGCTGCTGCTCCAGCAGACCACACCGTACAGGATGGCTGATGCCACCACAGAGTCATAGAAGGTCCTCAGGAGTGGCCCTCTCACTCCAAAGGACCGCAGTCTCCTCAGGAGATAGAGCCGACTCTGGCCCTTCCTGTACAGTGCATCTGTATTGTGAGTCCAGTCCAGTTTATTGTTCAGATGCACACCCAGGTACTTGTAAGAGTCCACTCTCTCAATGTCTCTTCCCTGGATGTTCACTGGTGGGGGGGCAGTAGAGTGGCATCTGCGGAAGTCCACCACCATCTCCTTGGTCTTCCCCGCGTTGATGAGAAGATGGTTCCGGTGACACCAGTCCACAAAGTCCTGCGTTAGTCCTCTGTACTCCGTGTCGTCATCGTTCGTGATGAGACCGATGATGGCGGAGTCATCGGAGAACTTCTGCAGGACGCAGCTGTCCATGTTGTGTCTGAAGTCTACAGTATATAGGGTGAAGAGGAAGGGCGCGAGGACGGTGCCCTGGGGCGCCCCCACACTGCAGGTCATGAGGTCAGACACACAGTCCTGGGCTCTCACAAACTGGGGCCGGTTTGTGAGGTAGTCCAGGATCCACTCAGCCAGGTCACAGTCCACTCCTGCCCACTCCAGCTTGTCCCTCAGGAGCAGCGGCTGGATGGTGTTGAAAGCACTGGAGAAGTCAAAGAACAAGATTCTCACAGTGCTGCCGGGCCTCTCCAAGTGGGACAGCGAGCGGTGCATCAGAGAGATGATGGCGTCCTCCACTCCAATGCCAGGCCGATACGCGAACTGCAGCGGGTCCATCGCTGAGCTCACCGTGGAGCGGAGGTGACCCAGGACGAGCCTCTCCAGAGTCTTCATCAGATGAGACGTGAGAGCCACTGGCCTGAAGCTGTTGAGGTCCTTGGCGTGCGGTGTCTTGGGCACAGGTACCACACAGGAGGTCTTCCAGAGCTGTGGCACCACCTTCAGCTTCAGGCTCAGGTTGAAGACATGCTCCATAACTCCACACAGCTCATCTGCACAGGACTTAAGGAAGCGAGATAAGCCATTATAGCTGTAGACGTCTTAGCAGAGATGACGATGACTATGGATCCTAAAAGTGCAATAAAAGTACAAAACACATTATTTATCATTATTTCATTATTATTTCTCTCATTTCTCAGAATACCTTGTGTTCTAACGTTAGGATCAGGGCTCCCTCTGGTGGTGGTTCACTGCACTTTGAGGATGATACCATAGATAGCTCCATCAGAGACGCATCTTTCTGTGAAAAGTGAACAACAGCCTTTAGTAATTAATACAAATATTATGTTAATATTGCTCTTTACTCACCAGGACAGGGTGGATCCGACTGGAACATATTTCTGGACATATCAGCTTACACAGCAGCCCACCCCCCAATCAAAGCCCTTTTTATGAAACTAGGAAGAAAGCATTAAGTGCGCGTCTACACTCCTTCTGTGGGATTAATCCACAAATACTATAAAGATGCACTTTAGTTTAGGCCCTCCTTTGAATGAACAATCATCATGAAAAACAGAGGCTCTTTGCGTACCAATACACTGTGCAAAGAAGCAAGTACAATGTTTTATCACGTAAACACACAGGTAATATTCAACTTAAATGGGAGAATTAGGGAGTGTCCCGCCAACCGACAAGTTAGTGAACAAACCCAAGTCTCCACATCTTAACCCTAAATTACAATTACTGAAAAATAAAAAAAAACTAAACAAAAAAAATAAATAAATAAAAGAGAGAAACTGAGTGTCCCACTAATTCTTTAGTGAATGGACAAACCCAAGTCTCCACATCTTACAAGTCATTATAAAATAAAAATACAATCTCCACTGAGACTGTTTACAAGAGTATAACATTACAATATAGTATACATTTGTATACTACTTGTAGTACAATGTAGTCATAAAACAACAACTTAAACAGGAGAATTAGGGAGTGTCCCACCAACCGGCGAGTTAGTGAACAAACCCAAGTCTCCACATCTTAACCTTAAATTACAATTACTGAAAAATGTATGTAAAATCCCTCAGTTGTCCAGGTAGAATCCATGGCAAAAAAGGAGAAATTTAATTTGTCAGCTGGACAGAGTTTATTTGGTTGAATACGTTTTGCAGCTCATCCAAGCTGCTTCTTCAGTTCTGGTCAGATGCTGGTGGACACTGCTTTATATCTGCTTGAAGGGAGGAGCTTAATTACAATGAAAATTACTCTGAGACAACACATATTTAAATACAGTTTCAGTTGGTCAGGTGAGTCTATTCAATATGGAGTAAAATGAAGAGAGCAAAGAAACAGGACAACAGAGAACAAGAACCCAGGAGAAAGGGTGTAACTATTCCTTACCTGGCTGGCGTTTCCGAAAAACTACAGAGGATCTTCAGACAACATGAAATCCCAGTCTATTTCAAACCCACAAACACTTTAAGACAAAAACTGGTCCATCCTAAGGACAAAACACCGAGCCACAAACAAAGCAATGTGGTCTACTCCATTCAGTGTAGTGAAGACTGCAGTGAGCGCTACACTGGAGAAACAAAACAGCCACTTCACAAAAGGATGTATCAACACAGACGGGAAAACCAGGGTGGGCCGCAATCTGCCGTACATGTCCACCTAAAAGCCACAGGCCACTCCTTTGAGGACAGCGAGGTCCAGATCTTGGCCAGAGAAAAGAACTGGTTTGAGAGGGGAGTTAAAGAAGCTATTTTTGTCAAGAAAGAGAATCCTTCCTTGAACAGAAATGGGGGTCTCAGACATCATTTGTCTCCCATCTATAACTCTATCCTCAAACCTAAATCAAAACAAACTGGGAAAACAATGGGACTAGCCAGGTCAGGTCCAGAGGTGTGAAAACACCCATCATGGCCCTGAATGGATAGGCTAACTACTCCCCCACTCCCACTCCATATTGAATAGACTCACATGACTAACAGAAACTATAAACAACTCCATATTGAATAGACTCACCTGACTAACAGAAACTGTAAATAAATATGTGTTGTCTCAGAGTAATTTTCATTGTAATTAAGCTCCTCCCTTCAGGCAGATATGAAGCAGTGTCCACCAGCATCTGACCAGAACTGAGGAAGCAGCTTGGATGAGCTGCGAAACGTATTCAACCAAATAAACTATGTCCAGTTGACAAATTAAATTTCTCCTTTTTTGCAATTACTGAAAAATAAAAAAAACAAAATAAATAAATAAATAAATAAATAAAAGAGAGAAACTGAGTGTCCCACTAATTCTTTAGTGAGTGAACAAACCCAAGTCTCCACATCTTACAAGTCATTATAAAATAAAAATACAATCTCCACAGAGACTGTTTACAAGAGTATAACATTACAATATAGTATACATTTGTATACTACTTGTAGTACAATGTAGTCATAAAACAACAACTTAAACAGGAGAATTAGGGAGTGTCCCACCAACCGGCGAGTTAGTGAACAAACCCAAGTCTCCACATCTTACAAATAATTAAAAAGTAAAAGTAAAGTTTACAGAAAGACACAATGACACTGAGAGACACCTGCACTGTAAACGGTTTAGTTCTAAATACCATGGTTGTGCTAATTCTACTTTAAACCTTAAATTACAATTACTGAAAAATAAAAAAAACTAAACAAAAAAAATAAATAAATAAAAGAGAGAAACTGAGTGTCCCACTAATTCTTTAGTGAGTGAACAAACCCAAGTCTCCACATCTTACAAGTCATTATAAAACTAGAAAAGCACTCAGAGAGCACAGACCTCCGCCAAGCCCCATTTAACGCAATGCTAACGAAATTTTCAAAGTGATCCAGAATCCAGGATTTCTTCTGGATCTTCACCAAAATTTAATCATGTGTTGGATTTACCATTAGGAACATTTCCTGAAAATTTCATCAAGATCCGTCCATAACTTTTTGAGTTATCTTGCTAACTAACAAACAAACAAACAAACAAACAAACAAACAGACAGACTCAGGCGAAAACATAACCTCCTTGGCGGAGGTAATAATTATAATAATAATACATTTTATTTGTAATGGACTTTACATTTCAACAAAATCTCAAATTGACTCACATTTAGGGTGACCAGACGTCCCTATTGACCCGGGACAGTCCCAGTTTTGAGCCGTGTGTCCCTTGTCCCAGTGGATTTATCCAAAACCAGTGATTTGTCCCAGTTTTATACAAGAAATGTCCCTGGTGTCCCCATTTTTGACCAATTTGATCCCTGCCAACAGTAAAGAGAGCCATAAATTGTCTAGTTTTTTTGCTTTAGGTTTTTGTTTAGGTAAAAATGACAGAAAACACAAAGAAAATATAACTATACTGACTCACACGAATGGGCCAAGTGAATAACAATTTTCTTTAATTACGCACTTGTTTCACAGTTTTATTATTACCAACCACGACTAACCCGGGGGTGTCCCAGTTTCTAATTTTGAAAATCTAGTCACCCTGCTCACATGCAAATATTGTGGCTCCTCTCTCTGCTGCAGTGAGCCTTGTCATTTTGGTCTTAAAATATTCATATTAACCCGCTCTACATGATCCCTGGGTTTTTGCTATTTTGTCTGTAAATAAATAAATTGGAACTCTCCTCCAAATTCGCCTCTGTAACCGCTTCATTTGACTTCTTTATACAGACTGTGGGTGAAAACAGAGCATTTTGAGCTTTGGAGATGCAGACAGACTAAATAAAGGATTAAATGAAACAAAACATAACGCCAGCAGGTCTGTTTTTGATGAGGTAACAACATTATAACATGCCTTAAAGCTCAGAAGAGTCTAATATAGAACTTGTAAAATGGCTTCTTATAATGTACATTCATACTGCTACTGCTACACTATCTCCCTTGTGCAGATTATTCCTCGTGCCTCACTTTGAACATGCTTAGACTGTTAATTGTGCACCTGAATGTGGATACTTAGTGTCCTGTACAGCCCATTATGACTTAACCCCAGTGTCCACAAGGGGAATGGGTTTACATATTAGTCCACTTATTCAAATGGCCCCACTGTTATCTGACTACACACCAGAGCAGTGTAATCCAGGTTTAGTCCAGCGTTAGACCTGGGCCTCTTTTAGACCTGGCTCAGTTCTTGCATGATCCTGGTTGATCCTTGTTCGGACTTTAAGCTTTGTTCCGTTTCTGTACTCTGTAAAGGTGCACTATGTAACATTTCAGGTTGGGGGTCCGCCACCTGCTTGTCACCATGGAGTGTCTTTGAAGATTCCACAGGATGGAATCTTAATGTGTGCATGCTGTGTGTGTTTTATTCTGATGCAGTAGTGTAACCTTTATAACAGAGATAATGAAGAGACTCCAAGGCACAGCTCTGCTCAAAGCTCAACAGGAGTCAGGGCCAAAGAGAGGAGGACTACAAATGTACTACACTCATCCACAAAAGAGAAGAAAGAGAGGAAGACTACAGATGTACTACACTCATCCACAAAAGAGAAGAAAGAGAGGAAGACTACAGATGTACTACACTCATCCACAAAAGAGAAGAAAGAGAGGAAGACTACAGATGTACTACACTCATCCGCAAAAGAGAAGAAAGAGAGGAGGACTACAGATGTACTACACTCATCCGCAAAAGAGAAGAAAGAGAGGAAGACTACAGATGTACTACACTCATCCGCAAAAGAGAAGAAAGAGAGGAGGACTACAGATGTACTACACTCATCCGCAAAAGAGAAGAAAGAGAGGAAGACTACAGATGTACTACACTCATCCACAAAAGAGAAGAAAGAGAGGAAGACTACAGATGTACTACACTCATCCGCAAAAGAGAAGAAAGAGAGGAGGACTACAGATGTACTACACTCATCCGCAAAAGAGAAGAAAGAGAGGAAGACTACAGATGTACTACACTCATCCGCAAAAGAGAAGAAAGAGAGGAGGACTACAGATGTACTACACTCATCCGCAAAAGAGAAGAAAGAGAGGAAGACTACAGATGTACTACACTCATCTGCAAAAGAGAAGAAAGAGAGGAGAGGACTACAAATGTATGACATTCATCTGCAAAAGAGGAGAGAGGGGGATAGAGGAAGACTACATATGTACTACACTCATTTGTAAAAGGTGAGGGAGAGAAAGCGAGAGAGAGGGAGGAAAGGAGAGGGAGGTAGGAGAGAGAGGGAGAGAGAGGAGGACTCCATGTTCAACACTCATCTGCAAGAGAGGGATAGAGAGAGGAGAGGGAGAAGGAGGGCAGGGAGAGAGAGCGGGAGGGAAAGAGAGAGGAAGTAAGGGAAGGAGTGAGTTAGAGAGGTGGAGGAGAGAGAGAGAGAAAAAAAGGAGGCAGTGAGACAGGGAAATGAGAGTAAGAGAGAAAGAGGGAGAAGGGGGAGAGGAAGAGGGTAGAGAGGAAGAAAAAGGGGGAGTAAGGGAGGGATGGTGGGAGGGAGAGAGGGAAAGAGCGAGAGAAACCGTAGAAGGAAAGGGAGCAGAGAGAGATGGAAGAAGAGGAGGGATGGAGGAAGGGAGGAAAGATGGAAGGATTATGAAAGAATGTAAGCAGTTTTGTAAAAGTACTATTGTTAGTAAGTGTGATTGTTGTTACTGACGTCTTGTATATTTCACATCAAAACTCTGTTGACTCTGTGCCTGTGGGCCAAACACATGAGACATCCTGCAAAGGTCAGAGTCACACATCTCACTCTAGTCTTCATACAGCGGCCACAGTTATTCGACCTGTCAGATGAACTACTACTGACGACGATCTAGTCAAAGTGTGAGAGAAAAAGTCTAAATATGAAAAGATTTTGCCATGTTTTTACAGAGAGAATATTATAGGTCTTAGATTACACAAAAATGACATGTTATAATGTTGTTACCTCCTCAAAAACATACCCTGAGTTGTGTTTTGTTTCATTCACGTTTGAGTAACCTTTATTATTACTCTGGCTACATCTCCAAAGCTCAAAACGCTCTGTTCCACCTTGTGATGTCATGAAACAGGTTTACCTTTGACCTGTTTTTGTTCAGTAGAGATTGGCAATTCCAGGGCAGAAAAGATCCAAATGATTCTAGTGAAGGTGTGTGGAGTTTAAAAACACACTGAAACACTTCCTGTATTACCACGTGACATCACAAGGTGGAACAGTGTTTGCTGTTTGAGAGAAGAACTCTAAATATGCAGTTTTGTGTGTTAAACGTGTGAATGAAACAAAACACAACTCCAGGTGTGTTTGTGATGAGGAAACAACATTATAACAAAAGAATAATTCTGAATAGTGCATTATGATAAAATAAATTTTGGATATTAATAAATGCAGCGTTCTGAATGAGCCACTAGAGGGAGACAGTGTATACATTTTGCTTCATGTGTTGCATCAGGTTTGTTGCACCCAAGTGTGAAAGCGATTCAGTTTGGAGGATTAAATAAATACAAGTTTTACATTCTCATTTCTACTTTGCTGGTAACGTTTCTTCAAAATAATAAGAAATTATTTAAAGGTGTTTCCATGGAGATGTCATTGCTTATTGCTTTGCCGGGAATGTTCCATGGTATGACATTAAACATATCTGTCTAGCATTTATTCATTACGGGTGTTTCTGTTGCTCAAAAATACAATGACTCCTTCTGTGAATAGGGGTGACTCTCCACAGATCTGACCTGTAACATGTCCCTTGTGATAGAGAGGTTTAATCTACATTCTAGACAAAGCAATAATAGAAAAAAAAAATGTAACTACTACCCAAGTAAGAGTAACTTAAAGAGTAATGTCATTTATCATCTGATGTGTATGCAATTTGAAAAAAAATATTAAATAATGCATAAAATTTGGTGTTTTGAAAGGACAGACACAAAAATGAGACACTAAATCAGATCAGAGCGGCGCAAGAAACACAAACGTTCAGATCATTTTATATTGCAATATCATATAAGCTTTTGTCACTTTAGACTTACTCACAGTGCGAAAAGTAACTAAAACTCAAATAAAAGTATTGTTTCTTCAATAAAAATATAACTCAAGCAGGAGTAAATTCCAGGGCTGAAATGATCCAATTAATTCTAGTGAAGGCGTATGACATCACAATGTGGAACAGAGTGTTTTCTGTTAAAGAGAAAATACACAGGCTAAACATGAAGAGTTTGTGTGATAAACATGTGTGAATGAAATAAAACGCAACTCCAGGTCTGTTTGTGATGAGGAAACAAATATTAGAACATAGATGAGAAAATAGTGTAATGTGGACCCTTTAAAAGTTACTCAGTGAGATGTAACTGAGTAAATGTAACTGAGTACTACCCACCTGATACACAAATACACAATTAGCTCAAACAAAGCACCTCTTGACTGTTAGTATTCCACTGGCAGTAAGTGAGTTTTTGAGCAGTTCCAGAGGACAGTGCCATGCTGGACACAGAGGGGACAGTGAGGACGCTGTGAGACACTGTGGAGCAGATGAAGCACAGAAGTCAAAAGTCCTGTTTTCTGTTTTCTCTCTGCAGGATCAGAGCCACTCTCCAAACATAAGCAGCTATAATAGGGTGACCAGATGTCCCTATTTACCCAGGACAGTCCCAGTTTGGAGCCCTGTGTCTCCTGTCCCAGCAGATTTTTAAAAAAACAGTGATTCATCTCAGTTTTATACAAGAAATGTCCCTATTTTTGACCAATCTGATCCCTGCCAACTGTAAAAAGAGACATAAATTGTAATTTGTTTAGGTAAAATATAGAAAAGCTGCTTAAAAATCACCAAAACACAAAGTAAATGTGACTATACTGACTCACATGTTGCCATGAATCGACAGAGTGCAGAACAGTTTATCTTAATTACACGTTACTCGTTTCACAATTTTATTATTACCAACCACCACAAACCGGGGGTGTCCCAGTTTTTGATTCTGAAAATCCTGGTCACCCTACGCTATAAGCTCATGTGCAAATGTGGACTATCAACATGGTTATTGTGTTGGAAGAGTAAAAACTAAATTAATCTATCCAGTAATGAATAATTAGCACTGTTTCCATAGTAATTAACAATTTTGCTCTTTTGAATGGTGAAAAGTGCTCATCGTTTATCTGTAATTATACAAATTGAACATGATTTGATCTGCATGATTTGTCTGCTGGCAATTTTATGCTCTACAGCTGTAAGAAATATACCAGAAATACATATACCAGAAATACATTTGTGAAAAACTTGACTATATAAAGCATATGATATGATGTAATCCTTTTTGAGTGGAAAGTTCTCCACCTGCTTGTCTGCTTGGAGACTACTAGGGAAAATAAGTGTTGTTCTAACGCAGGGGTCTCCAACCTGTAGCTCTACACCCCCTTCCAAGAAGCTCACCAAGGGATTTCGGAATTCTACCATTGTGCTGAATAACAAAAATTTGGTTAATTACATGACTATTGCCATTTGCCATTTGTGCACAATAAATGGACAATGGTTTATGTTTTATGGGTGTCTAACTGTACCCCAAGGCTTGCCCTCTTTCTTATAATCGTCTCAATTTCTTGCAACTGCTAAAATGAGTTGCTCCCTGCCATTTTTCGTTTTGTAAAGTTAGCTCATTGGAGGAAAATGGTTGGAGACCCTTGTCCTAACGGGTCAGGGCAGGCAGGAGGCTCTGGAGTCTGAGGCAGAACTTTATTTACCATCATTCTAGGACCCAGGGGACTTGAACACTCAACACTGCATGTTAGTAGACTATTCAAGCCTGACTACGCTTCCACTCAAGGAGATTTAAATAGGAGCTAAGAAAGACAGCTTGGAGACAAAAAGAGAAGAGAATGGCATACCACTTCTGAAACGAGTTGACCAGGGAAACTGACGATGTCAAAGAAGGACAAATTCTGTAACAGTCGGATAACGCCAGAGCTAACCAGTCAGTAATAAACTGGAGGTGTCCTTGCTAAGCTTATGCAGAGGATGCAAAATTCCACAACAGAGACTACTTACTTACATACTTACTTACATACTTACTTACATACTTACTCAATATTGACTCTTGTGAGATTTAAGACATGTTAGAAAGTTGTCACCTCAAAAACACACCCGGAGTTGTGTTTTGTTTCATTCACACGTTTGAGTAACCCTTTATTATTACTCTCAGCTATTTTTTACCTTTAGTTTAGTAGAGATTAGAATTTCTAGAAATGAAATTATTCAAATGATTGTAGTGAAAGTGTGTGGAGTTTAAAACACAGTGGAGCTATAGGGTGCTGAGAGGGTGCTGTACAGAGCTGTAAGGTGCAGTAAGGAGCTGTAGGGTGCAGTAAGGAGCTGTAGAGAGTGGTAGGGTGCTGTAGGGTGTAGTAGGGAGCTGTAGTGTGCAGTACAGAGCTGTAGGGTGCTGTAGGAAGCTATAGGGAGCTGTAGGGTGCTGTAAGGAGGTGTAGAGTGATGACAGAGTGTTGTAGAGATTTGTAGGCTGCTTTAAGGAGCTGTAGGGAGCTGTAGGGAGCTGTAGGGTGCTGTAGGGTGCTGAAAGGAGCTGTAACTTTAACTTTTTCTTATGACCCAGTTAAGCGCTCTGTCTTCTCTCTTTATCTGACAACTCCAGGTCTGTTTATGATGAGGAAACAACATTAGAACAAGGATGAGAAAATAGCGTGATATGGGCCCTTTAATACCACAGTGTCAAATATTCAAGGCAAAGCAATAACCTGGATAAGAAGGTGGCAGACTGTCCTCCAGACAAGTTACATAATGCATCTTTATTGTTTAGCGTTGTATTATTATTGTCTACACAGAATACAATCCAGTACTGCAGTCCTAAAGCCCGTGTTAAATCTGCACTAACCCAGATGCCCTGTTATTACTGCAGAAGTCTCACAGTTCACCGAGGAGCATGAGTTTGGTCAATATTTCATATCTGTTTTTGTTGCCTCTCCAGCACCCACAGATAATACACCTGTCTGTACACCCATGCAGGCAGAGGAGGGTGCTGTGGGGAGCTGTAGAGTGCTGTAAGGAGCTGTAGGGTGCTGTAAGGAGCTGTAGGGTGCTGTAAGGAGCTGTAGGGTGCTGTATAGGGTGCTGTAGGGAGCTGTACAGTCCCTGACAAAAGTCTTGTCGCTTATCCATTTTGTAGAAACAAAAGCTTATAACCTGACTTTAAATTAATCGATTGGTTTTAGAAATGTCTCATATGAAAGCTAAAACCCTCCCAAATTATGCTCAATATACTAAAATAAATTTGCTTCACTGAAGAAAGATTGATCATTTAATGAACACAGAAAGGTCAGATTTTGGCAAGACAAAAGTCTTGTCGCCTTGTCATATGATGCACCCAAGTCTAGATTACAGCCTCACCTGTGATCAGTTACTGATCAATCAATTAGTGGGTGTGTATAAAAAGAACCCCAGCACACCAGACCTTCACATCAACTGCAACTTGACCTCTGACAACATGCCTAAGCTCCACCCTGAGACCAAAGCGTTAATTATCAAGAGGCTGAAGACCAGATCCACTGCTGAGGTGGCTGACACCTTCAATGTGTCTCAGCGTCAAGTACAAAGAATAAGAAAAAGATCTGAAAAGACTGGAGATGTTTTTGACAAGCCCAGGTCCGGCAGACACCGCAAGACAACTGCTCGGGAGGACCGTTTGTTGATTCGAAAATCCAAGGCCAGCCCCTTTTCCACTGCAGCAGAGCTCCACCAGGCCTGGTCACCTCAAGTCCCTGTGTCAACCAGAACAGTTTGTAGAATTCTGTCTCGAAATGGCCTCCATGGTCGAATCAATGCACAGAAACCAGCACTAAACAAAAGGCAATTAAAAAACCGTGTGGCATTTGCCAAGGCCCACTGCCTGCTAAAAGGATGGACACTGGAAAAGTGGCAGAAGGTGGATTTCTCAGATGAATCCTCGGTTGAATTACATCACAGCCGCCGCAAATATTGCAGGAGACCTACTGGAGCCCGCATGGATCCAAGATTCACCCAGAAAACAGTTAAGTTTGGTGGCGGAAAAATCATGGTCTGGGGTTACATCCAGTATGGGGGTGTGCGAGACATTTGCAGGGTGGAAGGCAATATCAATAGCCTAAAATATCAAGAAGTATTAGCTACCTCTTACATTCCCAACCATAAAAGGCTCAAATTTTGCAGCAGGATGGTGCTCCATCGCATACTTCTATCTCTACATCAAAGTTCCTCAAGGCGAAGAAGATCAAGGTGCTCCAGGACTGGCCAGCCCAGTCACCAGACATGAACATCATTGAGCATGTCTGGGGTAGAATGAAAGAGGAAGCATGGAAGGCAAAACCAAAGAATCTTGATGAACTCTGGGAAGCATGTAAGACTGCTTTCTTTGCTATTCCTGATGACTTCATCAACAAATTGTATGAATCATTGTCGAACTGCATGGATGCAGTCCTTCAAGCTCATGGAAGTCATACAAGATATTAAATATGGATCTCACAGCACCACTACTTAATTCACTGACGTTATGCAACATATTTTTGTATTTGAAGTAAATTATTTGTTCAATTTTCTGTAGGCGACAAGACTTTTGTCTTGCCAAAATCTGACCTTTCTGTGTTCATTAAATGATCAATCTTTCTTCAGTGAAGCAAATTTATTTTAGTATATTGGGCATAATTTGGGAGGGTTTTAGCTTTCATATGAGACATTTCTAAAACCAGTCGATTAATTTAAAGTCAGGTTATAAGCTTTTGTTTCTACAACATGGATAAGCGACAAGACTTTTGTCAGGGACTGTAGGGAGCTGTAGAGTGCTGTAGGGTGCTGAGAGGGTGCTGTAGGGAGCTGTAGGGAGCTGTAGAGTGCTGTAGGGTGCTGAGAGGGTGCTGTAGGGTGCTGTAGGGAGCTGTAGAGTGCTGTAGGGAGCTATAGGGTGCTCTAAGGAGCTGTAGGGTGCTGTAGGGAGCTGTAGGGTGCTGTAGGGTGCTGTAGAGCGCTGTAGGGTGCTGTATAGGGTGCTGTAAGGAGCTGTAGAGTGCTGTAGGGAGCTGTAGGGTGCTGTAAGGAGCTGTAGGGAGCAGTATAGGGTGCTGTATGGGTGCTGAGAGGGTGCTGTAGGGAGCTGTAGGGAGCTGTATATGGTGCTGTAGGGTGCTGAGAGGGTGCTGAGAGGGTGCTGTAAGGAGCTGTAGGGAGCTGTATATGGTGCTGTAGGGTGCTGAGAGGGTGCTGTAAGGAGCTGTAGGGTGCTGTAGGGAGCTGTAGGGTGCTGTAAGGAGCTGTAGGGAGCTGTAGGGAGCTGTATATGGTGCTGTAGGGTGCTGAGAGGGTGCTGTAAGGAGCTGTAGGGTGCTGTAGGGAGCTGTAGGGTGCTGTAAGGAGCTGTAGGGTGCTGTAGGGAGCTGTAGGGTGCTGTAGGGAGCTGTAGGGTGCTGTAAGGAGCTGTAGGGAGCTGTAGGGAGCTGTATATGGTGCTTTAGGGTGCTGAGAGGGTGCTGTAGGGAGCTGTATATGGTGCTGTAGGGTGCTGACTGGGTGCTGACAGGGTGCTACTGTGGCAAAACACATGTGAATTGAATTAAGCCCAGCCCATGACCGTTGATTTCACTCCACTGCACCACATAATAGCACAGCCACTGTTGTGTTTGGTTTCCACGGCAAAACTGGTAAAAATGTGAAGTGTGAAGCATTTTATGTGTCTGAACAAAGGAGCTGTCTGCTTTTCTGGAATGAGAAAGTACGAAACAAACAGACAAATATATGCAGCATGACCATGAGTTTTATAATGATGAAAAATTAGGGCCGTTGCCATAGTGATCAATTATTTTAAACTAAATATTATGTCTTTTGAATGGGAAAAAGAAGTCCTCAAATGTTGCATATAACAGAAAGCTGAAATGCATGAAAACATTATGGTGTCTTTTTAATGCGTAAAGCGCACTATGTAACTTTTGGAGGGCCCGCCACCTGCTTGTCTCCATGGAGATGTTATTGCTTTGTCTGGAATCTTCCACATTATGCCATTAAATGTGAGTTAAATGAAATCAGTGTAAGAAAGCAAAGTTTTGTTGAATAATTAAAACACCTGTAATTGAATAAATTCAAGAAAGACAGCTTAAAGAGCTGGTGGAGGGTCTGTCACCTGCCTTATCCATTTATTTTATTTATTCAATTACAGGCATTTTTATTGATACTGTTGCCTCCTCGTCACCTTTTCTCCATGGAGATTACTAAATTTTATGCTATTCTGTTGAAAACTACAGCTACTGCAACATCTCCATGGAGAAAAGACAGTTTCAGACCTTTTACCTGAAATGCTACATAGTGCACCTTTAATAAAACACAAATAATATATGAAGAAAAACAATGCGTCTTACATTGTTTTTCTTCATATATTAGGACAACTACTTGTCAAGGTTCACTGTGGTACATTGGTGTAAAAATGACAGAATAGCTTCACCCTGACAGAAAATCTCACAAATTCAACAATCGTTCAAGGTAATCGGAACTTTATAATTTATGAAAACGTCTCAGCCTTGACGTTTCTCTGTGTGTCTGAAAACATTCAAACAGTGAGAGTGAGTTTGTTGTAGTTGACTTCGCAGATCTCTTGTGTTAAATTTCTTAACAGCCGTCTGCGTGTGCTGCGCTCTGACTCACCTCTGATCGATGGCACTTCCAAATCGGACTTTTCCGTTCACGTCTCCTCTTTTCTCCAGCGTTCAAAAGCACAATCTCTCTCTCAGCCCTATCAATAATGTAGAGAGGGACGCTGCCTGGTCTGAATATGGAACAGTTGGACTAAAAATCGAATGTGGAATTCCATAAAATATATATAGACACATAGAGATTAGTATCAAAACCTGGTCCAAAATATTTTCTCATTTAAGTCCAGGGAATCAGAGACCTCTAAAAGTTGCAAATGTAACTTTTCTGGTGAATGGTGTGACAGCGGTTTGTCTTCACGGAGATGTTACTGCTTTGCTTGGAATGTTCCACAATATGCCATTAAAGTGTATCTATCTCTATGGAGACAAGCAGAATGAAGATTATACCCAAACTTGATTCAGGTGGGATTTTGTGGAGATTTTTTACCTATTTTTAGATCAACTTTTTCTCAGCTCAACATCCTTCAGTTGTCTTAAAACCTGCTTTTTAATCGTTAGCTCCAGCTCCGCTCTAGCTACTCTCGCTCTGATTGGTCAACGTGATATGCAAGACTGTGTTCCTTGCGTGTACTCGCTTTATTGTCCCCATAAGGAAATTTGATCTCTGCATTTGACCCATCCTTCACTCCCGCTGGGGCATCTCAGGAGCAGTGGGCAGTGCATGGTCTTGGTCAGGACGACCTTAGCTGGACGATTGTACCTGTGGTGCATGTTTTGGATGATGGGGGAAACTAGAGAGCCCACAGAAAACCCTCCCAGACACAGGGAGAAAATGTAAACCCCACACAGAAAACCCCTGGCAACCGGGCGTTTGAAACCGGAACCTTCTTGCTGTAAAGCTTAAGTGTTAACCACTCAACCACTACTGCACATGTTCAAATTGGCAGAGGGCAAGCCACTGGAAGTACCTAGCCACACTAGGCTAATCTAGAGACATACATGTCAAGGCGGAGCGCCGCGCTCCTGAGGAAATCATCACCTACTGCCGCAGATTTACGGTGACGTAATGACAACACAGAAATCAGACAAGTGTTTAATTTTACTTGCTGCAAGGGAGCCCTGAGACAAGCAACAGCCGCTGTTCTGTCTCCAGAGTCACATTGGACTCCCACTTGCTGCAGCTTTTATTCAGTTTCAGACATAACACGTGACCAGGAAGCTGCGACCTTTAGACTCCCTGTACACACGCTAATCTTGGGTCTCACTTTCTGTTTACACAGTTGTTGAATTCTCAGTCGCATAGGCACTTCTTTTGCACACATAAGCACATATAACTCATTAGCTCAGTAAACTTTAATAACTTATTTTTACAATTCTATAACAATACACCATCCATGTTTAGACCCCGGGGCTGGCTAACGTCACACTCTCTTAGTCCACTTCTTTCTACAGTTTATGATAATCACTCTATCTATATGCCACATCTGAAACATATGCAAATGACCGCACACCAGGAGCCATGACTGTGTTGACACCAGAAGGCACAAGCTAAAATGAAAGACAGTTGTTGTACTTGGGGTCTTCTTGCTGTGAGAATGCTAACCACTCTGCCACTCAGAATAAAACACCCTTATAATAACTCTATCTATATGTCAGACCTGAAATATCTGTAAATAACTGCACACTAGGCATGTCTATGTTAGGCTTAAGCCCAAAGCAAAAAACATTGTTGAATCAAACCCAGGACCCTTTTGCTGTAAATCAAGTATGTTAACCAATGACAAAATAGCACCGTATCCAAAAATCACTCTATGGCTACGTTCAGACTGCAGCCTGAAGTGACCCAAATCCGTTTTTTTCGTCCCTATGCCACCTGTATCTGACCTTTTAACGACAATGAACGACACAGATCTGATTTTTTCAAATGTGACCCAGGCCACTTGGATATGTGTAACTAAAACTGATACATATCCGATCTTTTGACATGCGACTTCAGTCTAAATGGCCAGATCGCGTCATCAACAAGCGAGAGTGGTACAAGTAGGCGCTCAAAAATGTACACAAATGTTCTTCTCGTCAAACGAAAATTGTGTATGAACTCTGTGTCAGTGAAGCAGCGAAGCACATTGCAATCCCATCACTCTTGGCTCGACTCCACACCCACACGTTCCTTTCTACGGATGTTGCTGCCACTGCCCCACAAAACGCTATGGCCAAAAACCTTGTCCTTCTCCTTCTCAATCTCCGCCTTAAAACAAATAAGCTGTACATGTTCTGGCTCCGGTATGACAGCAACTTTAAAATCATCAGGTGCTCAATACCAGCGTCCATGTTTAGGCTGAACGTAGCCTCTGTGATATGGAAGCAAAGAAAGTTGAATCAATCTTGGGACCTTCTTGCTGTGAGTCCAGAATGCTAACCACTCTGCGAACTAGCACTGTAAAAAAACAAAGCACCCTTGTAATAAGTCTATCTATATGCCAAATCTCAAACATATGCAAATGAGTGCACTCAGGAGGCAGATGAATGGCTGTGTTGACACCAGAAGGCAAAAGCTGAAGGAGAGAAAGTTGTAGACTCCATTACAGTGTATTTTATGCTTCCTTCAAGTCATTTCTGTGCTGTGGAATATAGACTTAATATAGACTTTTCATTAACCTGTGCATACCACTTTGAGCTCTCCGGGTTTAGTTATGTAATTATTTTGAGCCGTCTTCTCTGCCCTGACATAAGGCTAAGAGTGGAATGTCTGTGTTATTATTTCTTTAGGACATTTTACTGTACTTTTGTGTCTCTTTTTCACACCTCTCCCTTTCTGTCACTGCTGTTACTTCAGTAAAATGTATTTAAAACCATTGTGCCGAATCAAACCTTCTGGAATTTTATTAAGAAGCTTCTACTATATAATTATAATCTATGACACCCATGGAACATTTTAAATCGCAATATTCATCTAAAACGGCTTAATAAAAGAAACAAGAACACTAACTTCTGCAATGCCCAGTGGGAGCTGACGTCGCCGTAAACGTCATCACAACAAAGAGTTGGAGTAGGATATGGATAGCTGCTTTTTATTTGTACCAAAATGACTATGCGCCCCTGCTGAATCCTACGCCTATCACAGATTAAGAAAATAAACTTGGACATCGAAGTAAGTACTGAGCAGTGGATATGTTCTGGTGGCGATGAAAATGGGGGTTGATCGGCAAAATTATGTCTTTGGTTGTATAGAGGATTTTCCAAGGAAAGAGAAATACAGCGGCTGTTTGTCCTTTTTCAAATGTTGCACATGCGTGACACCACCCCCCCCCTCCTCCACAGCTCCCTTAGTAGAAACGCCTCCTCCCGTCTCCTCCTGACTCTAGAAATCATGCTTGTTTACAGCCAGTGCACGTTCAGAATTGCTGTTGAAGTTTCCTGTCCAGAAATAATTTAGTGACCAACACGTCAGTCTTTAGACCCTTCGTCTGCTTCAGTACACGCCATTGCTGGAAGGAAGCTTCAAGAATCACCTTAGTTTGGCTTTGCTCCTTTTCCCCTTCTCTTCTTCTTTCAGCGACCTCAAAAACAGACTTTCTTTTGCGGCTAACTGGTAGTGGATTCTTGTCTGTCATTGCAACAAACTTTGTGCAAACTGCGAGGAAGCTACAGTTGAAAAAAGCCGCTAAAAACCTCTGCGAGCCGGCAAGTCAGTTATGCCAGAAACGAAGTAGCCTCGTTATCTATTGGCTAATGTTTATCTAGCCCCACCACGTCCAGCAACTGTGGACGTGGTGGGGCTAGATTTATTTTTTATCATAATTACAAGGCTGCAGCATCTCTATAATGCTATTTTGAACTTTCATTGACAATTTGAAACAAACAAACAAACATTCACGAATCACCCAAATAGAACTTTAGGTGAGTGAATGGTGAAGAGAAACAACTATAACATGGTAAAAAGCTCTGAAAAGCCCATTTTGCAGAATAGATCTACTTTAAAAGTGCACTGCAAAAATAACAAATGGTCCCATTTTACAGCACTTCTCTACCTTTAAAACACTCAGGGAACTTGACAGGGAACCACTCTACCAGTCACACATACACTCATACACCTGTGAATGCCATACAATATGGCATTAAACTTATCCATCTACATGGAGACAGGCAGGTGACAGCACAAGACCTGTATTTTTTAGCCATCAAAATGCCTGCAACAGAATCAAGTCAAGTTAGATCATTTAAATATTTAGTTTGGCCATTTTCACATAATAATAACACCTTAATTAGTCTAAATAAAGAATGAACAAAGCCTTAAAGGATTACGGTAAACCTAGATCATTCTGGAAACATTTGTTCATTATGAGTTAAGTCTTTGTTCATGTTTATTAAGCCAGTACAGGTTAAGATACACTTTATTGTCATCATAAGGAAATTTGTGCTCTGCATTTGACCCATCCTTCAATTGTATTAATGAAACAAGCACAAAATGAAGCAAAAATACAACTCCAGGTATGTTTTTGAAGAGGAGACAACACAATAACATTGTCAAATTTGCATAAAATATGTTTTTTAAAGTACATTTGGTTAAAAAATTAAACCAAGTCATAATTTTTTTAAATTATGACTTGGTTTGGCAAGATAGTATGTTTGGCGAGATAGTACGTAATGTCCATCATAATTTTACAAGTTCAATTCAATTCAATTCAATTTATTTTTGTATAGCCCAAAATCACAACAAGAGTTATCTCGGCGGACTTCACAAAATTGTTGATTAATAAAGCAGAAGAAACATTCATAAAACAAAAATACAGAATGTTCAACAACAAGCAGGCAAATGGATGATTGTCCCAGCATCTCCTGTCCTTAGACCCTCCTTCTCGGCAAGGAAAAACTCCAAAAAACCCAATGGGAAAACAGAGAAACCTCGAGGGGAACCACAGTGAAGGAGAGATCCTACTCCTAAGGACGGACAGGCAGATGAAACTACTAATCTAGCAGGACGAGGACAGTTAATCCAGGATAGGGAAGGAGAGGAGGGGTCTAGGTCCTCGACACTAGGGGGCAGCAGCGGTCCAAACTGGAACAGCAGCATCTGAAACAGTTACACTCCCCAAAAGGGGAGTGGGACAGGGACAACATGTGAATAGCAAAGAACAGACTACGAATGAACTAGTAATTGAATAATCTTAACAGTAGGAGGAGAAAAAGTAGGAGAAACCAGAGGACAGTGCTCAAGTTGCCATACTTTTCCCAGTAATATATCCTAGAGCAGCTTAACTAGACCTATGGGTTTAGTTTCTGTTCCTAACTGACCTGACCATAAGCTAATTCAAAGAGGAACGTTTTGAGCCTAATCTTAAATGTAGAGACTGTGTCAGCTTCTTTGACATGAGCAGGGAGCTGATTCCATAACAAGGGTGCTTGGTACCTAAAAGCTCTACCTCCTAAAGTACTTTTAGCGACTCTAGGAACCACCAATAGTGCAGCATTTTGAGAGCGGAGTGAACGGTTAGGATGATAAGGTACAATTTCATCTTTAATGTAGGAAGGGGCCATGTCATTTACAGCTTTATAGGTTAGAAGAAGAATTTTAAATTTTACTCTAAACTCAACCGGAAGCCAATGAAGATTTTTTAATACTGGAGTAATGTGCTCTCGTTTTTTAGTACCTGTTAGTACTCTTGCTGCTGCATTTTGAACCAATTGCAGGCTTTTTATAGAGCTTTTAGGGCAAGCTGCAAGCAGGGAGTTACAGTAGTCTAACCTCGAAGTGACAAAAGCATGGACAAGTTTTTCAGCATCATTTTTTGGCAGTACATTTCTAATTTTGGCTATATTGCGTAAATGAAAATAAGCCGTTTTACAGACATGGCTTATGTGTGCTTTAAATGAGAGCTCTTGATCAAATAGGACTCCAAGATTTCTTACAGTGGAGCTGGAGGCTACACTGACATTGTCCAATGTGATTGTCTGCTCAGTTAGAGAGTCAAACTTTACATCGAGCCCAGCTGCAGGCCGGGACAAAACCACAATAGAGTCTCGTAGGTGTTTAGGGCCTAATATAATGACTTCAGTTTTTTCAGGGTTAAGAAGTAAATAATTAAAGGTCATCCATGTTTTTATGTCCCTCACACAGTCACTAAGCCTTTCAATTTGATTAGTCTGATCAGGTTTCATTGATAGGTACAGCTGGGTGTCAACTGCATAACAGTGGAAATCGATACCGTGCTTTCGGATGATATTACCTAACGGTAGCATATAAAGGGTAAACAGAACTGGACCCAGAACTGAACCCTGTGGCACACCGTAGGCTACTTTAGAGCACTGTGAGGAGCTCTGGTTTACATTTACAAACTGGTACCTATCGGATAAATAGGATTTAAACCAGCTGAGGGCAATTCCTCTGATGCCCACATCACATTCCAACCTCTGCAGTAAAATGTTGTGGTCGATTGTGTCAAAAGCTGCGCTGAGGTCCAACAGAACCAGTATTGAGACCTGACCATTGTCAGCAGCCAATAATAAATCATTTGTTACTTTAACCAGGGCTGTCTCAGTGCTATGATGAGTTCTGAATCCAGATTGAAATTTTTCAAATAAATTATTTTCCTGCAGATGACGACAAAGCTGTTTAATTACAATTCTCTCCAGAATTTTAGAAATAAACTGAAGATTTGAAATAGGTCTGTAATTGGCTAAGAGGTCAGGATCAAGATTAGGCTTTTTTAGGAGCGGCTTAATTACCGCATATTTAAAAGACTGAGGCACGTAACCACTTTCCAGTGAGGTATTTATTATATTAAGAATAGGATCAATAATTAGAGGGAGAATTTCTTTGAAAAGTCTACTTGGGATTGGGTCTAACATACAAGTTGAGGATTTAGAGGACATAAAGGCAGAAGTTAATTCTGCATGATTTAGAATGGCAAATTTCTCAAAAACTGGACCAAGTGAGGATAATTCAGATCCCACCAAAACTGAACATGAGTTTAATTGAGACCCTACTCTTACAGCAAGTCAGAAAAAACAAGAAATGATTTAAATTTCTGTCCAAAATGCAGAGACAATTTATGCACAAGAAGCATTTTTCTGACAGTTTTAACATTCATTTAACAAAATAAAGGTGCTGTAATTCATTTTTATTTGTCAAATCCAACCAGGTAGAGTAGAGTTGTAGTAGTAACAGAAGAGTAGAGCAGAGTAGTAGTAGTATATAGTAGTAAAATCTTAAATCTAATGTTATGTTTTAGAGAAACGACTAGTCTGACCAAGTGTCTTCTAATAAACCGCAGTCATGATTCTGTGTCACTGTCTCCACCTTCACCTCTGTTCTTTCAGTTTTGCAGAGTTGTAACTGTGAAATCGCTCTCTCTGTCTCCATGTTTTCGCTTTATGTCATGGGCTGTCACACGCTGTCAACTCGCGGTTCAGACTCACAGTGAAAGCGCCTCCTCTCTGCCCTCAGGTGATACAGGCGTTTAAGGTGAGGGGTTTGGTGTTGCGTTCAGGTGCAGTCAGGCATTTATTTCATGTTCTCCCCCACTCTCTCTGTGTTGAACGCAGCTCTGTCACTACTGTGTTTATGTAGCACACAGCTAAAGGTCACATGTCCTGCTCTTTTCATGTGGCTGCTGTTTGCAATGGACTAAAATAGATTCTCATAACAAATCCTGGGGGAGTATAGGTTTCAAAGATATACTGGAAAACCACAAAATGAGCCCTATAATATGAATACATTTTGATTTCTGTTTTGCTTTTGGGAAAATGGTTGCATTATTCATTTGCTCCATTGCCTGTGATGTTAAACACTTTTAGAAAATTAATATTGTCTTCTTTTTATATAGAAGCTTTGTGTTTTCTTCTCCATTTGTCCCCATTTGTGGTGGTCTCTGGAGAAGCGAGTCCCATGTGTGAGTCAAGGTAAATGCCCCCTCATCTCTGTTGATGGTCCGTGCATCCCACTTGACTTGACTTCCATATAGTCTAATATCCATTTTTTGTATTTGTGCTCCTCTGTTCCTACTGTTTTGGCCCTGTCCCAGTCCATGACCTTGTTACACCCTGGTCTCTGCATCTCAGGCTAGACTAAATCTCGTTATAGATGGTCGTTATAGCGGGCTTGGGTTCTCCCGATCTTCTCCAGTCGACGGAAATCCTTGATACAATGTCATGCACCGGGACAGGGCCAAAATAGTAGAAACGAGGGGGTGTTTACCTTGACTCACACGTGTGAAAATGAGAAAAAAAACACAACGTTTCTACACACATCACATACTAAGTCATGTGAGACTTGCTATGTCTGAAAACAAAAGTAAATGAGTAAATTAAAGCTACTATCTGCAAGTTTATTTGACTTTTTTCACCAGTAGATGGCAGCTGTACAGTAGTAATGTAGACAGCATCTTGTGGTGATATGTGAGAACACAACAGGACCAGGTCAGCCCATCTGTAAATCAAATATGGTCGCTTTAACTGAGTATATACCCACCAACCTTTCCAAATGCATAGAATTCACCACCAGATGGGGTCGCTGTTCTGTAACTCCAGTTGCAGTAAATCTGTCAGGTCCAGTTGGTGTTTTAATCCCCAGTGCATATGATCCTTGTGCCCTTGGGCAAAACAAATAACCCTTCTGATTGTGTGTGAATGCGTGAGTGGTTTGACTGCCTAGTGAAGGGAGAAAAGCACTATAAATAGCGTTGGCAAAGATTTAACGGTCAACAAAACTGACACAGAACTATTCTAATCTGTGTATACTGTATAATCAATGACTTTGCGCTTTGACCTCCCTTAAAAATAATAAGACGATCTTATATTTTCTTTTCTGTACAAACTGCAGTGCACTTTCAGCCCCCACATCTCCCCGTGTTTATGTAAGGCTTCATTATTCAGGTGACATCTTTCAAGATAATTTTTTTCCTGAGCAATTTCACAACAAACAAAAAGGCGGGGCTAATCACAAGCCTGTCATTTGTCAGAGCTGAGCAGCAGGCAGAAAGTTTAATAAAAACAGTTTGGGGCAAAGGAAGTCATAAACATGGATATTTTTCTCACTGCTGCAGTCATCAGTCCTGGTCATGTCTGACACTGCAAACCTCACCTCAGACTTCAGATATTTTAGGAGCTGAAGCATTAAAGGTGCACTATGTAACTTTTATGTTAAGGGTCCATCACCTGTTTGTGTCCATAGAGAGGTGGACTTTTGTAAGCTTTATGCCATGTTAGAATGTTGATACCTTATCAAAATCATACCTGGAGTTGTTGTTATTTGTTTCATTCACACATGTTTGAGTAATCCTGCTTTATTTGTCTGTAAAATCTGCAAAGCTCAAAATGCTCTGTTCAGCCTTGTGATGTCATGAAGTGGTAGTTTAAGCCTAAATATACAGAGTTTGTGTGTCAAACGTGTGAATGACGCATAACACAACTCCAGGTATGATTTTAACATTAAAGGAGGAAACAACATTAAAACATGGATCAGAAAATAGTGTTATATGGGCCCTTTAAACTGATCTATTCCCATGGTGATCAGATCTGTGGGGAGGTGACTCTTACAGTAAAATGGTGTCAGTGCGGGATGACAGTGGCTCAGTGGTTAGAGGACTCATTCACCTGAAAGCTGGAGGTCTGACGTGGTGTCCTTTGGCTAGACCCTGCACCAAATTGCCTAGTATGATTGTTGTGTGCCTGAGTGTTGGCGGGGGAGGGGCTGATGTCACGGATTGTCAGCCGTGGCAGCCGACTGTCCCAGGGCAGCTCTGAAATAATGACTATTTGTGGTGCTTTGAGGCTCATTTATTTATGCTCTATGTTCCAGACGCATACGGATACACATGGAGACTTCTGTCCGTCCTCTGCATTGTTCTGTCCATAATCTGGTCCATCTCTACAGAACATGTGGTGCACTACATAAGCTGGCCATTGGGGGCAGTAGTAAACACAGCACGACAGTGGAAGCAAAACTTAAAGAAAAAAAAAGTGACTAGAACCAGCTGCAAAACAAATTAATGCTTCCCTCAGCTAGTTTTCTTGACTCTTTTCCATCAGATGTGATCTAAAAACCTGCCGTGGGCACCTCTATGTTTGTTTATTTGTTGCTCTGAAGGCCCTATTCACGCTTACCGGAAGACATTTGGAAACATGGGGATGATGACTTCCGGTGTAGTTACCGATACTGGGCTTGTGATAAAACTGTGGATTCAGCAGCAGCGTTTTCACAACCTTCAACCTTCAACCTTCACAACCACTTACAGGCAGCTGGTTGTAACTGTTGATCTGCCGAACATAACGGAACGCTACAATGATGTCTTTTTTTAAATTACCGTATTTTCCGGACTATAAGCCGCTACTTTTTTCTCACACTTTGAACCCTGCGGCTTATACAACGATGCGGCTCATATATGGACGGATTATTCGTCTATGAACACAGCGGATGCGCTCGCAGCTTGAGTGCAGAAAGCGCCGCTGTCTGTGCGGTGAACATGGGTTAGGGTTAGTTAGAACACTCGCTAGCGCTGTTGTCAGCACTAAAACAGTTTATCGCTGCGTGATAAAATAAGTTCTGCTGCTAAATGAACATTAGTGAGTGGGATACGTCTTAATGACCCGTATGTGTTAAATGCAGGTGAAGCGTAAATGACGAGACGAAACGTCTCAAACTTCAGTAGCGGGACATCCACTCATACATGATCGGTACAACTAACCCCGACTGAAATCCTGTTGAAATCCTACAAGACACTGACATGATCCCAGACAGGACAGCGGCTCTTTCTGCTCGAGACATGCGCAGTAGAGCGCCAGAGCGACTCTCGCGCGTGACGAACTGACTCAATGCAAAAAGACGACAAAAGCTTTCAGAGGCAATACAAGCAGATGCTCGGAACTTGAAAACTTCTTGAAGACGTGGACACCTGCGGCTTATAGACAGGTGCGGCCTATATATGTACAAAAATAAAATTCTTTGAAAATTTAGTTGATGTTATATTCAGGTGCGCTCAATAGTCCGGAAAATACGGTAAGTTAGACATTTATAATACCCGAAGTAATAGGCAATTTATAAAAGGAAAAAATAAAGACTACAATGACATCTAGATGAAGAAAACCGGGTTATTTTCTCAGTTTTTCCGGGATTTTGTTTTGTTTTCCGAATTTGTGAGCGTGAATAGAGCCCATTTCATCTGTTTTGGTCAGTTCTTAAACTGTCTTTTGGCGACGCCTGGTGATTATTTCACAAAACACAGCCTTGACATTATGAACATTTGGAAATATAAAGGCATGGATCTGTTTAAGTACGAAAGTGAAACAAAATGAGCCTTTAATCAACAAAACCACAATTTCAATTTAATCGAAAACATGGAAGATAGTTTAATGCCATTCAGTGGAATATTCCAAGCAAAGCCTTTTATATTGTTATTCCCTCCACCAGTAAAATTTATAATATTTTCTGATGGGCACCAGTCACTAGCTTTGACATATGAACCCATAACCTGCATCCAACAGTTTTTCAAATTTTCACTTGACAAATTTTACTGTACTGTTTTTGCAATAGTCCCTTTCCTTTCCTTTCCTCTCACTCTCTGTCTCTCTCTTTCTCTCCTCTCATTCTTTCTCACACATTCACACCTAGTGGTCTCTGTCAGTTCATAACCCCACCATCAAACTGCAGTGCCGTTTTCCCCATTTCAGCCACATATTGTTTGAGGATTTCTCCAAAGCTGATTCTGTTTTCCCCAAAGCCTCAGCAGAATGTTCGTTCATTTATCATGTCTTTCATAAACACTCACTCTCTCCACCCCCTTCCTCACACAGCCCGAAACAGAGATCACACACACACGCACGCACGCACGCACGCACGCACACACACACACACACACACACACACACACACACACACACACACACACACACACACACACACACACACACACACACATTTTAGTTTCATTTGGCTTTGAACTCCTGTGATTTATCATTTTGTCATGTTTGAGTCATGAATGAGAACAAGGTGAAAGATGCTGTTTGGGGGATACAAATGAGTTCCACATTTTAGGGGCCCAAAAGTTCTAGATTTTTATATTACCAGTATTTAAAGGTGCATTGTGGAACTTTTCTAGAGAAGGGTATGCTACCTGCTTGAAATGCTCTTGCTTTCATGCTCTTTGCTTATCTCCAAAGAGAGACAAGCAAATGCTCTTTGCTTGTCTCCAAAGAGATGTCATTACTTTGCCTGGAATATTCCACAATATGGTTTTATAATGATCTTATCTCAACGGAGACAAGCAGGTGATGTCACCACACAAAGTTACAGTTAGCGAAAGACCTGGCTCACAATAAGAATGATTTTTTTTTTTTTTTTTTTTTAACACCTATAACTGAATAGATTCAAGATTTTAAGAGATTTAATGCCATACTGTGGAACATTGTGTGGCATGTGGTACCTTCTTGTCTCCATAGAGATGTTATTTTTTGCCATGAATATCCCACAGTATGGCCTAAAGCCTGTTTATCTCCATACCAAGCTGGAGATGCCACCTGGCCATGCATTTTCTTTAGCAATAAACATTGTATTTGAATAAATGCAGGACTATCTTAATGCCATACTGCGGAACATTCCTGGCAAAGCAAAAAGGTCTTCATGAGACATGTCTCAAGGAAGTGGTGGACTCTCACATAGTACACCTTTAAAATCATCCAATCAAACAGGAAAACTAATAATCATGGGTTTCAGAATGATGAAAAGTTAGAACCGTTGCCATAGTGATTAAGAAATTAAAACAACATATTATATCTTTTGGGAAAAAGTAATCAAAATGCTGCATATTCTTACCGAAACCTAATCAAATGACCTTTTCTTAAGATCTATAACTCATATGTAGCTGTAAATATTCTCAGAATATTTCTCATTGCAAGAGACTGTATGTTTACACTTGTTGCCCCCTGCTGGTTGAGTTCAGAACACCTCTGTGTGCATGTGTGACGTCTGAGTTGAATCATCTGCATAGTCAAATATACATGGGAAACTTCATTAGGGATGCCAGGATTATGATCATCCAATACCATTTTAGTATTTTTAAATCAAGACTTAGAGACATTGTTTTTTCAGATGCTTTTAATAAGAATAATGCATTAGTCTTACCTTATGTATTGTTTTTCTAGATGATTTACAATTGTGTGCATTATTCATTCACTCTATACTCTGAGGTGGTAATGTAGAGAGTTTTTTTTAAACCCCTCCTGGACGAATGAGAGAATATATATATATATTTTTTTGTAATTTTCATTTTGGGTAAGCAGTTTACATTCTTTTACATATACATATGACAAAAGTGCAATCATAACAGAAATAACAACAACAAACATTGGCCCAAAAAGGAGTGGGAAGAAGAAAACTTATTTAATCCCACCCCCTCTTCTGATTTAACATAATGAACTTTCTTTTGCATTCTTCAGACATTTTTACATTAGACCATATGAACTATTTACAATGAGGACAATGAGTCACTGTTATAGTTTGGTAACACAACTATCATCATACTGCAATAACACAAAAAGATACCAACAATGGTAAAGAAATTAAGGATACCAACAATGGAAACAGACGCAGATACAAGTGATGTAATGGACAGAACAAACCAGCAATGGTGCGGAAACAACAGCATAAACCAGAACTACAGAAGGCAGAATTGTTCTAATATTAAGACCCACTCTCTATATAATGTGACCAGACCATATGTTTAGATAACAACTTGAATTTATGGATATTTTGGGGCATTTCTTGAGATGTGTATCCAGA
Source organism: Taenioides sp. WSHXM2023 (assembly GCA_029959045.1). Lineage (NCBI taxonomy): Eukaryota > Metazoa > Chordata > Actinopteri > Gobiiformes > Gobiidae > Taenioides > Taenioides sp. WSHXM2023. The sequence continues at coordinate 6,418,421 of CM057086.1, read as the reverse complement.
CTGTTCCAGAGTTTTACACCACATATAGACACACAGAAACATTTACAGGTAGTTCCAACATTGGGCAATTTGAAATGTCCAGACCCTCTTAAATTATGAGTTCTCTCTCTCATTTTGAACAAGCTTTGGAGATTACTTGGTCGTAAAGTGTTGAATGGTTAAATAATATTATCAGTGTATAATATTTTACAAGGTCAGGAATCTTTAGGAGCTTGGACTGAATAAAAAGATTATGGGTGTGTTCTAAAAATCCAACTTTATGGATGTAATATAATAAGTGGATTAACTGTACATTAGTAAGTGTTCCCCCACACTTCAACACAATATGTGAAATAAGGGAGAACCAATGAACAGTATAATGTACGAAGAATACACCCTCTCTGTGGTGGTAAGCTTCTATTGTAGCCACAGCTGCCCTGGGACAGATTGACAGAAGTGAGGCTGCCAATCTGCACCATCAGCCCCTCTGACCACCACCCACAGTCAAACACACACCACATTCATACTAGGCAATGTCGGTGAAGTGTCTTGCCTAAGGACACAACTGTTGCATCTGTTATTCCGAGCTGTCTCCCATCCAAGTACTACCCAGACCCAGACCTACTTAACTTCTGAGATCTGTTGAGATCAGGTTTTGACAAAAAGGCTTGGCCACATTTTTTACTATGTGTACTGTTGTTGTGTCTTTGGGGAAGACATTTCACTCACAATGTCTTTGAAAACGTTGAGATCTATGTGTGATTGGTAGTGTGAGAAGAAGCCATGTTTCCATCCGGCAGCCCTAAGGCAGCTGTGGCTACAGACGTACCACCATCACCATGTCAGTGTGTAATAACTGCAAAGTGAAACGCTCTGAAAAATTCCAAGCTTCCAAAGTTCAATGTAAATTATTATTTTTTTCAATTTTGAAGTGAAGTGAGAAGCGAAACTAGGGTGGACCGCCCAAGCAGAGCCAATCAGAGCAGTGCTTTTAGCGCTTCCTTCTGAGTTGACAAGAAATACAAATATTTTATTTGTAGCTACAGACAGTGTGCAGTGGTCTCATTTTGCAACAAAGTGCTGCTTTTACTGTGAAAACTCAGATACCACAGCTTCAAATCCGAGTAAAGAAAATTCATATATATTGTTGGTTTTTGGTGGTTTTTAGATTCTAGAATGTGATAATGTCATACTTTTGTTTTTTTTGTTTTTTTTGTGTGGGTGTGTTTTTGGAGATTTGTTTAGAAATGTAATAGTTATTTCACTAGCACATATTAATGCAGTTACTAACTCACTTACATTTGGGGAGAAATAATGAATCACATTTTTGAAGAAACTTGCCCAAAAGTGCGGCAGAGTGATAGTAAGAGAAAAATAAAAACATGAGTACAAGTTGATGCCATGGTATGCTTACAGTATACTATATATCAGTAGAGGGCAGTGGTGGAATGAAAAGAAGTAAAAGTAGTAAAACACTGGACTTCCGTATACTTTTTTTTTTACTTTAACTTCACTACATCTGTACAGTACATCTGTACTTTCTACTCCACTACATTTTTGAACTGGACTGAAAAGTAAGTATTTTTTAATATAGTTTGAGACCTGCTTAAAAGACTGAGGGGTTTATTTTGAACACAGTCATACTCTGAGCAGATTAAAATATACAAATTATATGTATTATATAATTCGATGAGCTGTAATTGTGAGTGAAGGTCCCAAAAAAAAAAAAAAAAAAAGAATGAAAAACAACTCAGTAGTGCCCTCTCACACTTTGATTTTCATGGGGCCTATAGGAACCTAAACCAAAAAAAAAAAAGATCAGTTATTATTATTATACTCCCACAAACTACCCCAAATTTGACCCTTGAACATGAGTGAAAAGTCCATTTTATTTGACAAAACATTAAAGTCTGGTCAATTTTTTATTTTTTTTGCAGCAAAAAATATCAGCATCAAATATCAATATTGGCCAATACCTATATAGACAAATCTGTATTGATATCGACCAATACCAATACTGGGACCTGGGACTCATTTTTTTCCCTTACTGAATAGGAAGTCTGCCCTGGTATTGAAAACAAGAAGCCAAAAACAGCTTATTATTATTAAACAAGAAATAAGCAACAAGAATATATCATTAAGTCATGTTGAAAAATGAAAACAACCAGAACTGTTATTTGCCAATTAAATGTTTATTTGACGTTCACTGTGACATTTAGAAGAAAGTATCACAGTCCTAGATCCTCCTGACTCTCCTCTTTCTTTCATCTCTCCGGACATCTGTACATCCATCTCCAGGGTTCCTTCAGTCTCTTCAGACTCAGAATCCTGAAGATCTTTGAATGCTGTTGGTTGAACGTCATCTTGCTGTCAAGGTTTTGATCCGATGAGGTTAATCTGGTCTTCCAATAATATTCATATTCTTCTTTTCAGACCAAAGTTTTGTTTGTAAACTAATAGATTACAAACTAAACTACTACTATAAAATTTGGTTTAGTAGTAGTAGTTTGGTAAGGTCCTGGTTTAGTGATGTCATGATGGGCTTCAGCAGGGGAGTTGACAGTGGGGGAACAAAGGGGTCTGTTGTCCCGGGCCCCAGGGTCTTAGGGGCCTTGCTAGTAATTTAGATTAGAAGGGACCCATGAGAGAGTTCTTGCCCCGGCCCCCAAAATTTCTGTCAATGAGGCTTTAATATTTAAACATGTAAGCCAGCGATTCATTTTCTTTTTCTTTTTTTTCTCAGGCTTTGGGGGTGGGTTCAAATATTTGTCAATACCACCATCAATATCAGCATTGCTCTTGATGAAACAGCGAGGAAGCCTGGAAAATCCCTTGAAAATATGTGTCTCTGAAATGTGCTTTTCCTCAAGTTCCTCGATGTTCCTCAAAGGTTCAGGATGTTTAAAGTTATCTTGCCTCTTGCGTCTGGTCATCACTGGTTCTTTCCCTTTGGCCATAACTTGTGTCTTCTTTGCTGGTTTTGGGTCCTTACTTTGCAATGTTGGTAGCTGAGCCACCATCTTGGCTCTAACTGAAGGGCCCTCAGACTTGTTAATTTGTGTGTTGCCTTTGAGGTTAGGCTTGACCTGTGTCTTCTTAAACAGTTTTGTCTCTTCTGCAGGAATGGTGCAGGAAGACTTCTTTTGGCCATTATTTTTAGTCTTTTTATGGGTGTGGCCCTTCAGGTCTCCCTGTTCAGTTTGAGACTCATCAGTTTCAGGGCACACCGCCTCCACTGCAGCCTCTTTTTCAATACACTTCTCAGTCTCTTGAGTATGCGAGTTGTCAGTTAGATCTCCATGGTCATTTGGATGATCTGTGACATTGGTGATCGTCTCAACTTCAGCTACTTTAGTGGTGTCTTCAGCTGAAGTTTTTTCAGCCACATTGTTTTTAGGTCCCAGTGGTGCAGGGAGAGATTTCTTTAACACCTCCATGCCATTAACCTGGAGATCACTAATCTCAGGTTTAAGAGGAGTTCGGAAGTTCTGCCAATTCACGACATTTCTGTCCATTCACCTCTGTGCTGTTTGCCTCACCTACTTCCATGTTGCCATGGAGATCATTTTGGGCAGGTGTAACACTGTTGGAATCATTCTGGACATCATCTGGGGACTTTGGTGATTGAGTTTGATCATCACAACTGTAGACTCTTCATGCTTATATTTGTAGAGCTCCATGTTCATTTGGATGATCTGTGGTATTAGTGGTCATCTCAACTTTATAAGCATTTTCAGTTTTTTCTAAAGATTTTTCAGATCCCTTCTTTTTTTTCTTATGGTGATTTCTGGGTTGGTCCAAATATCTGTCCATTATTTCATCCATATCAGCATCACCATTCATCAACTCAGGAGGAAATATGCATCTCTGAAATGTGCTTTTCCTCAGGTTCCTCAAATGTTGGGGAAGTTTAAAGTTGTCTTGCCTCTTGCATCTACCCATTACTGGTTCTTTAGCTTTGGGCAGAACTTTTGTCATCTTTGCTGTTTTCGTCTCCTGCATGAGAGCAAGGAGACTTGCCTCTGGCAGTATTTTGTGACGGTGGCTGAGCCGCCGTCTTTGCTCTAATTGAAGGCATCTCAGGCTTCTTAGTTTCTTAAAGTTTCTCTGCTGTTGAGCAGCACTAATTTCAGCAACTACAGTTACCTTCTTTCTTTCTTTCTTTCTTTATTTGGATGGGACAGTGCATATTAATGAACGTACAATTTGCACAAAATTACACAACTTGACGTAAATATGCCGGATTTAGCACAATGCTAACAGTTACTGTTCTTCTACTGGTCAAAGATAATAGTTAGTTTAAAACTTCTAACGTCTCTCTGTAAAATAGGTATCGCTTGGAACTCTACGTTTGTGTATTGTATATCGACTGGTTAAGTGTGATATGATCAAACTGACTTCAGGTACACTCACGCGTCATCAGTTCAGAGCCATAAGATGGGCTCAGTCTATGTGGTACAGTGTTGTGGAGTGATGTTATGGTTGTTGGTAAGTTACAGTGGTGCAAGTGGTGAAACTTGAAAGAACTAGAATTCTATGGTTTTCAGATTCTACAATGTGATGATGTCGTATTTCCAGATGGGGGCATGAACCAGATTACACTATTAATTACATTGTACTTTGTCATGAAATAGCCAAAAAGTTTATTCACAAATTTAATATAATATTTTCTATCGGTGACTAAAACCCATTAACTTGCTGTGTTACAACAAAAACCTACATTTTAACTGTATTTACTTTAGCAGCCCCCCCATCTGTATTAAGAGTTCTTTCTGATCTATTGACATTAGCTGCCCCTTCTCTTGGGTCCATGCTGTTAGCGCATTAGCACTTATCCACTACAAATAGAAAAGAAATAGAAAATAATCAGATAATGCTACATCTGGCTGCATGCTGTTCTGTGATTGTCACACAGTGCTCCTAGTCGAACTCCTCGACATAACCTCTGCAACCTGCAAAAAGCTACACTGGTGGAAGGTCTGTGATCTAGTCTCATGGAGAAGTTATTGCTTCACCTGGAATGTTCCACAGTATGGCATTAAACTCATCTATCTCAATGGAGACAAGCAGGCAATGCCAGCTAGGGTTGTCAAAAATATCAAAAATCAGTTACTAATGAATACTAAAACTAGTATCAAAACAATATTTGTAAAAGTATCAATACTAAAAAAAAGTCACAGAAATGAACCTTTCCTGAATAGTTTTAGAATGATCTTGAGCTGTATCAGAACAATATAAGATCACATAGACTAGTAGACGATTTAATTTTGAAAATCACATTCTATTCTATTGTCTAAATAGTATTTTTTATTATCATTGTGGTATTGATATCGGTATTGAGTCTTTTCCTTAGTAGACTATCAAAAGCCAAGTTACAGGTCAGATTTGTGGAGAGATGACACAGTAAGAATCCACGTTTGTCAAGGTTTCTTAAGCAATAAAACACTTGAAATGTATTCAAGATAGATATTTTTAATGCCATACTGCGGAACATACCAGACAAAAGCATAGCATCACCATGGAGACAAGCAGATAAAGTTACATAGTACCAATGAAACAAACTGGCAAGAATCCTCACCATTTGAATTCCTTCGGTTTTTAAAGAGAGATGGCGGGGTTGAGACGGTAGTGGCTCAGCAGTGGTCCCGCTCCACAAAACTCCTCTTTTTATAATGTCTTTGAGAAATCAGACATGAAACCGTGGGAGGGATCCAGTGCCTTATGTTCTTACAGCAAACAGAAGTCACACTGATACAAGAACTGCTCAAATGACTCACACACAGAACATTAACAACTCTAGTTTATGAAAGAATTATATGTTTCAGCAAACTTAATTATTTCTATCTGCTGTGTTTCTTAAAGTTGGAGTATTATGTGTATATATATATATATATATATATATATATATATATATATATATATATATATATATATATATATATATATATATATATATATCTTTTTGTTATAATGTTGTTCCCTCATCAAAAAACATGCCTGAAATGTTTCCGATGTCTTCCATGCATGTTTGAGTAATTTAGTGATCTCTCCTGGGCCCTATTCAAACCCTCTTGGTTCGATTCTGTACAAGGCTCCGCCCACAAGCCTACATCACCCATGCTCCCACACGACTATTCTCCATAAATATACAAAGACAATACACTACAACTTGACAAACCTGATGAGATGTGCAGGAGTTGTGCTGTGATGTTGCGATAGCGCTCTGAAGGGAGACTGACTTAGCACGGGGAGCAAAGAGAGGGAAGACTTAGAGTATTAAAAAGGAAAGTGAAACGTATAAAACATGTTAACTGGTTTTTGGAGAATATTTGGGTATGTTATTGCTTTTCCTGAAATCTTATATTAAACATATGCATGAAGATAAACTGGCGATTTCACCAAACCAAGTTACAGGTCAGATCTGTGGAGAGGTGACCCCACTCACAGTAAGTGTAGTAGTTTAAACTCAACATTCCAGCCAAAATAAAAACACATACTTAGGGATGAGCAGACTGTTTCTTTGAACGTTTCAGATTATTTTGACTGTTCTGCTTCCTACTACATAAGTAAACTCTGCCATTTTCAACTTCAATTGTCTTATCATTTCAGTACAGTAAACTACTTTCAAATGTATAATCCTTGTGTTTTGCAGTGAGGGAACCATATGTTCTTACAGCCTCTTCACTCCTCTTCCTCACTCTTCCTCTGGTATAAGGCACTGTAGATTTGGGGCTTGTGTGTGTGCAGCAGCTGTTATTAGGGCTCCAGATGACAAAGAGGTGGTGGGCAGGAGAAGACCTCAGAGTGATCATTAGGAGACAAAGAGCTGTGCCACTTTATCCCGATGACACAGAGCGGAGTGTGCTGGGGTGGACAGCACAAGCAGCTGTGGTTTAGGAGGTCTACAACGTCTTAAACTAGACATTTTCACCATCGTTCACCTACAATGGTTTTGTTTGGTCTGAGCGGTCGTTCATTCGGTTGAACATATATTTATATAAATATTTAAAGGTGCATTAACTTGTAACTTTTCTGGTTGAGGGTCTGCCAAATCATCATCATAGAAAATGTAACACCGCCAGGCCAAGTTACAGGTCTGATCTATGGAGACACGACCCTGCTCACTGTACAAATACAAATCTGTAGTTGAATAAATGCATGATAGTTGAAAGCGAAACTGTGGAACATTACAACCAGAACATCTTCACATCTCTATGGAGACAAGCAAGTGGCGGAAAAGTTACATAGTCTTTTTGTACTTTTATTCTTGACTCCATGGTGATGTTACTGCTGTGCCTGGAATGTTCCGTAGTATGGCATTTGACATATATCTAAAATTAAAGAACGATCTGACCTCTAATTGGATTTGTGAAGCCATACACTATTCTTTATGAAGATAGTGCAATTTAAAGCCATATTGTGAAACATACCAGGCAAAGCAGTAACATCTCCATGGAGACAAGCCACCAACCCGAGTCACAGGTCATATTGTGTGTACCATAGACTGTAGAAAGAAGTGGACTAAGGGAGTGTGACATCACCCACAGCGTTCAGCTCCAGTCAAATGAAGCTCATGAGGCTAGCAGTTATAGGTTGCATTTGGAGCCAGTTCCATATTCCATATTCCACACCAGGATCATGTAGAGAGAGGAGCCACAATATTCTAATGTAAGTCAATGGAAGCCAGGGTCAGAAGGAGCCGGAAGAGCCGCATCCGAACTTCCTACTTGGAACGCGACGGCTACTTTGTTAGCTATGTCTATTCTATGCTGTCAGGTGACTGCAGGTGACTTTAATAATAAGAGTAATGCGTTGTAGAGGGTGAGCTCACAGGAGAGTACAGATTCTGGAGGGGCTCTGAGGATAAGCTGATATTGAGGATTTAGAAGATAAGCACAGAGCTGTAATTATGTGGACTGGTGATAAGACTAATCAGTGTTCAAGAGGTGGTTATTTTGCATTTGCTCTTAAATATGAATCACAAACAGGTGCTGTGCATTAGATAACCAATATTAAACTAAAGTGCTATGTTTTTGTTCATGTAGTTAGCCGTCTTAACCGTGGTAACAAACTTTGGATTTGAACTCCTAAAGGTTGTTGTGTGGAGAGGTGATTTTCAAGATATTTTTGGGGCATCATAAAAACATCTGTAACTGGATAAATGCATCATAGTTGATGGTGCGTAACATTCCAACAAAGCAATAAAATCTCCATGGAGATGAGATGTAACGCCATCAGGCCAAATTGCATGTCAGATCTGTGGAGAGGCGATACAACGCACAGTAACAATGCATGTTTTTCGAGGTATTTTCTGGGCATGAAAAACATCTGTAGTTGAGTCCAAGATAGTCATCCAATGCTGTGGAACATTTCAATAACATCTCCATGGAGACAAGCAAACAGTGGACTCTCCAAGTTACATGGTGCACCTTTAAAATGATCAACTCAAACAGGATAACTATCTATTGGTTTCAGAATGATGGGAAATAAAAAACCCTCGCCTTAGTAACGCAATGCTGTGGAACATTCCAGACAAAACAATATCATCTCCATGGCAACAAGCACTTCATATTATAACTTCCATTGGGCGAATCAACACTACCGCTGATGTAATTCGGTCTGTACAAAAACACATGGAAGTGAATTAATAATGACAATGGAAACTTCAACAGCATTAGCATTAGCCACATTAGCATTCTCCGTGCTCAGTGGCTGTCTTTTTAGGTTTAACTTTCAAAGACCGCTCTCCCTTCTGTTTCTTTGTGAGTACTCTGAACCAGACAACTTCAAACGCGCCATTGATCCTTCGCCGTGGTTCGCTCTGGTACTTCAGGGCTTTAGCTGGGCCTGAGCCATCCTTGTACCCATTGTAGTACTGATCACAACAGTACAATTATTATTAAGGTACTGGCTTTGTAATGGACTATGGAGCGGGTGGCCATCTTAGGAAGGATTTATGGATCCTGTTTAAACACTAAGGTGACCTCTACAGTATGGGGTTATTGCATTGTCCGCTTACGCTGCTATTTTAAGTCGAGTGCATGACGTAAAATATAAAGACAAGAGTTGGTTTATGAGCTGGATCAGACACTGGTCTGTTCTATTTACAAAACAAAGGGAATATCTTGGTGCATGGAAAGTTAGCTGAATGGAACTTGCACTAGGGGTGTCCAAAAAATATGGAAATATCTATATATATTGGGATACTAAATTTGTTAATAGAGTATTGTTATCATGGGCTGATGACAAAACCATACATGTACTGTGATTCGTAGCCTTAACTTAGCCTAGTCCATGAAAAAAGTAAGGCAGCAATAAAAAAGAATAAAAAAGATATACATTTGGATCCTTGTAATCTTGTTTATGTCCTAATCAGACAAATTAAGTTATAAAATAAACAACCCAATAAAGATTTTGTATCATGTTGTTTTCCGTGAATTTGAATCCAGATTGATGTGTGTGGCACTTTTGATTCAAGACATCATCAATCTGGGACAGCTTCTGCTGAAAGTGATCACACAAATGCATCATAATAATTGGGAAAAGCATCATCAAATTTGCATCTATCTAAACCTGTGCTTGAGTCTGCTGTATAGTTATAATCTATGACACCTGTGGGATCATTATGTTATAGTTTGGATATTTTAAGTCACATTATTCATCTAAAATGATTGAATAAAAGAAACAACTTCGCTGACTTCCACATTAGAAAAATATGGTGCCCAGTGGAAGCTGATGATGTGATGTAAACGTCATCACAGCAAAGAGTCATGAGCAGCCTGTTTTTTTTCATTTGCACCAAAATGACTACACGATGTTGCCAAATCCTATGTGTATCACTGATTAAGAAAATTAAATTGGAGAATGAAGTAAGTACAGAGCAGTGGGCGTGTACTGGTGGTGGTGAAAACATGGACTGATCGGCAATATGGCGTCTTAAAAATAAGAGATAAAAAATTGCTCAAACATGCTCAAATAACTCCAAATACAACTTTGGGTGAGTAAATGAGGAGATGAACTAGAACATGGTTATCATGGGCGACAGTAGCTCAGTTGTTCGACTCCTGCTCTTGACATGAATTAAAAAAAAAAAAAAAACATCACTGGTTGAACAGTCAGATCCACTGACTCACAGGTTGGCAGTGAAATTCCAGCTCCCACAGATGAACGCTGTCGTCGGTCCTAGTGTTGGCGTACACTGTTGAATGAATGTGTGTGTGTGAATGGATGAGTGGTTCCTTCATGTAAAGCGCTCTGAGTGCCTTGAAGGTGGAAAACTGCTGTATAAAAATGTGACAATGTGGCCATTTAAAAGCTCTCAAAAGTGGATTTTGCAGAATTAGTCTGCTTTAAGAAAAGATCATATTTCATCTAAAATTTTGTTTTGTTTTTAAATCTTAAATCTTAAAATTTTGTTTTTAAATTTCTTCTTAAAACACACTTGTTCACTTTGGCCTTTGACACAGTTTGAGATGTTGACTTTTTATTATTGTTTTTATTAGATTCTGCTTTTATTCATATTGTTTTATTGTTTTTATTTAATTATGTTCTGTAGCACTTTGGTCAGTCTGTGTTGTTGCAGTTGCAGTAAAAACGGCCCAAAGTATATGGTTTTTTGTTTGTGTGGACTCTTTGCATTTGGCTTCTGCCCAAATGACAAGACACTTGTACTTGTTGAAGACTGACAATGTTCTAGATTCAAAATAAATCATCTTACAAGGTAAAGAATTAGATGCTCTTGATAAAACCTTTAAAAAACGTTGCTGCCATTAAAATGCAAGGTACTAAATCAAATACTGCAATATGTATTTTGTTTTCAGTGCCAAATATTGTCTAACCTTAAGTTTCAGGTATCCTAGCTGCCAGCTGCCATGGGACAAAACAAGAGTGTGTATAGCTTTTTGTTGGTCATTTTTTGGTAGATTGTACTAATGCCCCTCTCTTATCTCTTAAATGAGATCAGCCACCACTATTCTTTATGTAGTGCGTTCAAAAGAAACAACTCCACAAACTCATGTTAAACCAGATGCCCTGACTGAAAGCAGGATGGTGTTTTGTCATCTCGGAGGCACCAGTACATGAGCTTGATCGATTTACATAAAAGTCTGTCCTCTCCATCACATTGTACAAGCAGCAGTGACAGCAACTTCATCAAACTCCTCATTTAAATACTGTAAAGACAAATCAGCATCTGTACACTGAATACACTATGTACTATGCATGAGTAATGAGATTTTAGCAGTACCACGGTCTAGTACGTTGATTGAAAAACATGGGCTATCACTTGAATGCCTCATCTCCAGCTGGTTGTAAGACCGTGAGATTGCAGACTACGGTGCATTTTATAATAATATATATGTAATTATGTGACCCTTTACTGACCCTTTGTGACTGAAGGTAGAATCCAATATGATGTTGTGGTAGTTGAGTAATACAGCAGGATAATGGACCTCATGAATACTATTTGCAGGTTCAACATTTGTATTAGGTGTTGGGGATATATCCCAGTAGTGTGCGGTGACTTTTATGGGTACTTGGGGAGGACATTAGTGTTTAGTCGATAACTTAGTAATGCCACTTTTGACACATATTACATTGCAAATGAGTATATTTATTTTACTAACATATTAAATGCATATATTCTGAGCCATTTTAGAGTAAAATTAACAAGAACATCAACAAGAGCTTTGGTGACACTGATGCTTTTTTGGAAAAATATTTGATCCCGCCCCCGGAGCCTGAGGGGAAAAAAAAATAAAAAATTGCTGCCTTACATGTTGAAATACTAAAGGCCATCATGACACCACTTTACCAGGACCAGATCCATTTTTAGGACTTGGCCAATGAAAACATTGAGCATCAATGTTTTCAACAATTTGTTGCAACAGTCCTATCACCAAAACATCTCAACCTAACTGTTAATTTTTTTCCGACTTTTAGACTTTAACTTGAACTTACCAAACTACTATTACTAAACTAAATTTAATTGTAGTAGTTAATTTGTAAACTACTAGTTTACAAACTAAACTTGGCTGCTTTGAAAAAGCCACCCATTTCCACAGGAAAACTGCAGACCTGACAGACCCTGGAACAGACCTTACCTTAGGCTGATGAGTGTGATTCCCCCGTAGTTGGAACACACACTCTGTTCCCCCTTCTTAAACAGAGGGACCACCACCCCAGTCTGCCAGTCCAGAGGTACTGTCCCCGAATGCCATGCGATGTTGCAGAGACGTGTCAGCCTAGACAGACAACACCCAGAGACTTAAGATACTCAGATCTCATCCACCCCCAGAGTCTTGCCACCGAGGAGCTTGTCAACAACCTGACTTCAGCCAGGGTGATGGACGAGTCCACCTCTGAGTCCTCAGCCTCTGCTTCCTCCTCAGTAGATGTGACGGTGGGGTTGAGGAGATCCTCAAAGTATTCCTTCCACGGTCTGACGACATCCCCAGTGGAGGTCAACAGCTCTCCACCCGCACTGTAAACAGTGTTGGTGAAGCACAGTGTAGCAAACTCTTCACCAGAACAATTTGAACTATAATCCCTGTATTATTTTGATTAAACTTTCTGTGAAATTAAGGTTCTGAAAAATGGCTACATATTTATTCCACAAAACTCTGAGGATGCGCATTTTGTTTAGTCACTGCAAGAAAATCATTCTGCAGCAGTTGTCACCTCACTGAAAATAGTGATGCAATAATCCAGACTGCTAAAGTCTATGAGCTATATACAGTTAAGAAATAAAACAATTTCAGAGTAGTTTAGAAATGGAACAGCTTTGTTTCTTCCCCAAAAACTTTACTTTCTCTGAATAAATCTCTTAAACCAGTGGTTGTCAAACTGTCTTTGAGTTGCATCCCCCCTGAGGTTGAGGTTTTTGATGATCAGTCGTGTACCCCCTCCTCCAGCGTACTGAAGACGAAGTCTGTGAACACTGTGCTCATCATACACACACACTAATAGTTTGTCTATTTTTAGATTATATTAAAGAGGAGCTATTATGCTAAATAGACTTTTTAGAGTTTTTAACCATGATATAGTTGTTTCCCTTTCTCATTTATCCTCTTAAAGTTGTATTTAGTGTGATTTGTGCATTTTTTGAGTAATCTTTATACTTCTCTATATTCAAGACGTCTTTGCTTTGCTTGGAATTTTCCACACTATGGCATTAAACATTGGTTTTTCATTAATTCAATTACAGCTGTTTTAATTGCAAAAAATACTATTGGAAAAAATGCATTCTTTGCAGTGAACAGGCATGTCTCTCCCCAGATCTAACCTGCAACATCACCTGCTTTACTCGATATCCATGGAGAAGTTTAATGCCATACTGTGGAACATTCCTGGCAAAGCACTAACATCTCCATGGGGACAAGCAGAAAAAAAATGCACTCTTACTGTGAGCAGGGTTGTATGTCCACAGACCTGACGAGTAACTTGACCTGGTCTTGCCCGCTCCTTGTGTCTGGAGATAGATATGTTTAAAGCCATACAGTGGGACATTTGCATAGCAATAACTTCACCATGCACCAGAAAAGTTATAGTACAGCTACAGTCCTATAGTATGCAAAATTTACTATTGTGTTTTTAGACATGTTATAATGTTGTTACCTCATCAAAAACATATCTGGAGTTGTGTTTTTCACATATGTCATTCACACACGTCTGTGTTTCCCTTTATTATTACTCTGTCTACATCTCCAAAGCTCAAAATACTCAGTTCCACCTTGTGATGTCATGAAATGGTAGTTTTCAAGTTAACAGATACCTTTTACCTTTTGTTCAGCAGATATTGGCCAATTCCAGGGCTGAAATTATCCAAATGATTCTAGTGAAGGTGTATGGAGTTTAAAAACACAATAGAGCACTTTCTGTATCACCGTATGACATCACAAGGTGGAACAGAGAAGAACTCAGCCTAAATATGCAGGGTTAGTGTGTTAAACATGTGTGAATGAAACAAACCACAAGTCCAGGTGTGTTTTTGATGAGAAAACAAAATTATAACATACAGCAGAAAATAATATGTAATATGGGTAATATATAAGTTAAAACTGAACTTTTTATTTGAGTACAAAACTTGTGACAGCAGAGGTCATGAGAGAACATGTTATTTTAAATGCACTGACACTTGTGGAGGCTGACTTGATAATTATTCTATTGAAACTCTCCATTGCTACAGACACATGGTCCTCCTGCCAGCGGTTACATGGGCTGACTTAAACTATTTTGACACATTCACAGAAATAGCATGTCAAAAGCAAATGCGCCTTGTGTAGCATTCAATTGACTTTAAAAAAGATCTGTTTTTTTTTCAACCATCTCTTTTTTGTATCTGTCTCATTGTCCCCATTGTCTTGTGCGGATACAGACACCAGTATAAAGTGTTCATAACGAGCTTAAGCAGGATTCACATAAAAATATCTGTGCCTTGCAGCTGACGTCGGTGATTAACAGAATGTGACAATGCAACAGGCGCCCTCCCACACGCCCACACTGACAGAGCCCAGGTCCCAGCCTTCTAAATTAAGAGCATAGAAAAAGTGACAAGATATACCAGTCAACACGTACATGCACCTGCTGACAATTCAGACTTTACAGCTAATGCTAACTGTAGGCCTGCTCTGTCTGAGGCTTTCTTAGACTTTAATCTGAGCTTTACTTGAACACAATCTGACCATAAAGAACTGACTTAGCTGGAACTACAACAGATGAGCTGATTTGTGCTGTTTAACAAGTCAGTCACACATAAAATTACAATCACAAGCTAACAAGCATTAGCCAACAGTTTTTCAGTTACTCACACTCACCGTTTTTGTTAAAAATCAAACTCCTAAACAGGACCATGAACGCTCGTGCTTATCACAGGCTTCTGAAAATGTGTTGTTTAAATTCATTTGTTTTTTTTTTTTCTTGAGCTTTCAGACCTTCTTAAAACTTTTTGACAGTGTTTGCTAATGTGTGCATTGTGTCACCATGGTAATTCTGAAACATTCCACCATGCACATACATGTAGTACACCCCCAGCGTGACATCACTGCAAAGTATCAATAGATTGCGTTCACTACCAAGAATCTAATGGTGGAGAGTGAAGGCCTATATTGATACTTTGCAGGGTAAGAATATGACAGAATGTTCATCAATTACCATGGTGACACAATACATACATTAATACTACTACTACTACTACTACTACTACTACTACTACTACTACTAATAATAATAATGCATCAGTTTTATATAGAGCTGTTCTGGATACTTAAAGACGCTTTACAGATCATTCTTCATTCACTCCACACTCGGTGGTGGTAAGTTACTATTGTAGCCACAGCTGCCCTGGGACAGACTGAAATGAGGCTGCCAATCTGCGCCATTGGCCCTTCCGACCACCACGCACACAACACTTTCATACTAGGCAATGTGGGTGAAGTGCCTTGCCTAAGGACACAGTGACAGTTTTTGCCCCTGGCGCCCCCCTGTGGCACCTGATTTTCCCAGTGTCTCCCATCCAAGTACTAACCAGGCCCGGTCCTGCTGAGCTTCTGAGATCTGACGGGATCAGGCTTTGACAAGCTGGTATGGCCTTTAGTGTGTGTTTACAAAAAATACAAAATGGATTTAAACAGCACATTTTCAGGAGCCTGTCATCAATATGTCTTATTTAGGTGTTTGATTTTCAACAAAAAGGTGAAACACTGTTGGCTGACTAGCTTCTGACTGTAATGTTATTTGACAGGGAGTTGTTTAACAGCACAAATCAGCTCACCTGTTGTAGTTCCAACTAAGTCAGCTCGTTCTGGTCAGATTGTGTTCAGATAAAATTCAGGTTCAAGTCTAATAAAGGCCCATACAGAGCTGTGCCTACAGTTAGCATCACACTCCCAGTGAATGTTATGACATCAGCTGCAAAGTATCAATAACTCTATGGGAGATTCAATCATTTTGGAAATAATATCCAAACATAAACCTTATTGTTATTCGTTTGGGATTGGCTCCACAAACTCGCCGTGAATCTTGGCTTAAAGACGTTTCAGCTGGCACCAATCACGTCTTCGGGGCTGAATGATGGCGCCGCTTTCTGAAGCTATTGTACTTCACTGTAGTTTATTATGATGGCACAGAAAGCACTCACGGAGCCACGCCAGGGAGTTTTGTTGCGAGAGTGAAAGCTTTGTCAAAACGGGAGAAAGCGCAGTTTTAGACTCTGTGTGGTGTTAAAGTGATCCACCCTGACCCAGAGGCCACACAAATACAAATAATAGAAGTAACATGAGCGTGTTTTCTCTGTGAAACTTTTCATTCAACAACAAAGAGCCACACTTAAAGGGCCCATATTACGCTATTTTCTGATCTATGTTGTATATTGTCTATCTACTGTACTGTATGTTGTTTCCTTATCACAAACGTACCTGGAGTTTTGTCCCATTTAACATGTTTAACACAGATTTAGGCTGATTTCTTCTCTCAAACAGAAAACACTCTGTTCCACCTTGTGATGTCATTGTGGAAATACAGTAAGTGCTCCACTGTGTTTTTAAACTCCATACACCTTCACTAGAATCATTTGGATCATTTCAGCCCTGGAATTGCCAATCCCTACTGAACTAAAAGTAAAAGCTACCTTTTACTTTTATGGTCTCTCTATGGTCATGAGCTTTGGGTAATGACCGAAAGGACAAGATCGCGGATACAAGCGGCCGAAATGAGTTTCCTCCACAGAGTGGCTGGACGCTCCCTTATAGATAGGGTGAGGAGCTCAGTCACACGGGAGGAGCTCAGAGTAGAGCTGCTGCTCCTCCATGCCGAGAGGAGACAGCTGAGGTGGCTCAGGCATCTGTTCCGGATGCCTCCTGGATGCCTCCGTTGGGAGGTGTTCCGGGCATGTCCCACCAGGAGGAGGCCCTGGGGAAGACCCAGGACACGCTGGAGGGACAATGTCTCTCGGCTGGCCTGGGAACACCTTGGGGTCCCCCCGGAGGAGCTGGAGGAAGTGTCCAGGGTGTAGGAAGTCTGGGAGTCCCTGCTTAGACTGTTGCCCCCATGACCCGGCCCCGGATAAGTGGAAGAAAATGGATGGAGGGATAGTTCAACTTAAGTGGGCATGTATAGGGGAAGGTGAAATCCAAAATTTTCAGTACAATGAAACTTCGAATATAGGACATGAAGATTAGAGGTCAGAGCAGGTCAGACCTTTTTCTACCAATAAAACTTACAACTAACACACACACAATGTAAAGTCTACTCAAATACAACTTACAAAATACAATAACTCTGCAAAAACTCAAATCTTGAATTGAGAAAGTTATCAGGATTTGAGTAAATTTCACTTGACAAGTACAATTATCTACCAGTGGAACAAGACTTTTTGTACTTTGAAAATACATCTTACGACACTTAAGAAAAACAACAACTCTTTGCACTTAAAATAAGAAACAAAATCGAATGTTGCTTAAATTAAGAAAAACACACTTATTCCATTGGTCGATCATTTCACTTTCAAGTTGAATCTGTTCAAATAAAGTATAATGTTCTTAATTTAAAGGTGCACTGTGTAACTTTTCTGGTGGTCATCATCATCGTTATTTGCTTGTTTCAATGGAAATGCCATTGCCCTGCCTGAAATGTTCCACAGTATGACATTAAACAGCTGTACTTTACATTTATTAAATTACAGGTGGTTTTATAGCTCTAAAATACCTAGAAAAACAGACATTCTGACTGTGAGCGGGGTCGCCTCTCCACGGATCTGACCTGTCCCTCGCTATGGTTTGATCTCCATGAAGATAGAAAGGTTTAATACCATACTGTGAGACATTCCAGACAGAGTAATAAGATCTCCATGGAGAAAAGCATTTGCAAACTTGACCGGAGGCTGATACGGACATGGAGCACTCCTAATAAATCAGATCTTCCATATCTCCTCCAGTGACCCACAGCTGGTAGAGCCGACGCTAAAACAGTCCTGCCCCAGCTGCAGTGAGCCTGGAGGAAAGAATCGGAATCGGAAGTGCCGGCGTTCATTAGCACAGCTCTCACTAAACCTGCCTCTTCGCCACGTGTTTGTCACAGTATATTTAAGTCCATCCTCCACAGCTGTCAACACAACCACGTTTATCATAGACACTGGAAGATTTGCATAAGAAATCTATAGTGTGAGATATGACTGCACCTGATACTTTGTAGTAGGTGTTCGCTGGGGTTGTTCTGTATGTACGTCTATGGCAGAATGTTCAACTGTTAAATTTAAAATGGATATAAAGGTTGTATAGAGAATCCGTGTATTGTTCGTTTGTTCATGTTTCAAAATAAAACCAAAAACGAAACGAAAAAACAATTATTTTCTTCATTATTTGTCTCCAAAACCAAAATGAAAAAAAAAATAAAAAAATGGATGATTCCTTTTTTCAGTGTTTGATTTTGTGTTTAAATGAATAATGGAAAAAAACGAATACCGGCCGTTTCCGTTTTTTTTTTTCCCATTTCAACCACAACCACAACCTAACCTTGATTCGAACCGGGGCCTACTTCATGAGGGGTATGCTAACCTAGCATCTGAATACATAAAGCAGTGGTTCCCAACCTTTTTCTACTGGGGACCCCCATTTGCACCTAAGAATATTTTTACGACAGCCCCCCTCGATACAATAAAATCAAAAATAAATATGAATAAATGGAGCAATTAAAACAAATAAATATCACTCCCTGTTATGATGTATAATGTCAGTTGTGTGCGTACGTGCCGTGTGCATAAAAGAGGGTGGAGGGGGCGAGAGAGAAGAAAAAAATGAAGTTAGGATGACACCCGGTGTTAAAAAGGGCGGCTGCTCCTTTAAGAAGCAATCGCTCGTTCTACTCAAAACGCCAGCGTGATGATTATTATTATTACAAGATGGGAAAATTGCAGCGCAACTTAAAGTGAATTTGATGTAAATGTTTGAGGCAGCAGAACAAAATCCCTGACGATTTTTTAGGTCTCAAGCTGGAGCTTTTTTCTCTCCCATTCAAATTAGGGACGTCTGGTCACCTTAGCTTTTGGACCTAAACTTAAACTGCACTTATCTAACATTTTAGGTGATCATGTTAAAATAACACTATTTCCAAAAAATATTTATATGAAAAGAGTATACGTATAGCTTGCACATGCTTAAAGCTTGAGCACAGAATCTTCTCACTGACATTTCCGAGAATCTCTGAATAAGTAACTGCCGCAGCGCGTTAGAATTCTCAGTATACGTTTTTCCATTCTCAAAAAGCTGTTTAATCAGATAATGATCCTCAATTCCAGAGGCCATTAGGTTTGTTTTGCGCGCCCTCCTGGTCATAGACATAAACAGTATATGTGTGTGTCTGTGCTCCTAGTGAAGTTTCATTTCCGGGTTACTCAACTTGCTTAAGGGTCAAAATTGGATGTTATTCGTTTTTTCTATCATTAATTTAAACACAAAATCGAAAACTAAAAAAAAACAAATGGTTATTTTTTTTCATTTTGGTTTTGGAGACAAATAATGAAGAAAATTGTTGTTTTTTTGT
The DNA here is from genome assembly GCA_029959045.1 of Taenioides sp. WSHXM2023. Classification (NCBI taxonomy): domain Eukaryota; kingdom Metazoa; phylum Chordata; class Actinopteri; order Gobiiformes; family Gobiidae; genus Taenioides; species Taenioides sp. WSHXM2023. Next base: position 6,398,909 of record CM057086.1, on the reverse strand, counting down.
TTTCTTATTTTTGGTTTTATTTTGAAAAACGAATTAACGAATGATACATGGATTATAGAGGATTTTCCAAGGAAAGTGTCTACAGCGGCTGTCCTCCTGCCTCCTCCTGACTCTAGAAATCATGTTTGTTTACAGCCGGTGCTCGTTCAGAATTGCTGTTGAAGTTTCCTGTCCAAAAGTAATTTATCGACCAACGCGTCAGTCTTTAGACCCTTTGCCTGCTTCAGTACGCGCCATCGCTGGAAGGAATCCCCAAGAATCACCTTAGTTTGCCTTCGCTCCTTTTCCCCTTCTCTTCTTCTTTCAGCGACTTCAAAAACAGGCTTTCTTTTGCGGCTAACTGGTAGTGGATTCTTGTCTGTCATTGCAACAAACTTTGTGCAAACTGCGAGAAAGCTACAGCTGGAAAAAGCTGCTAAGAACCGCTGCGTTGGTCGAGTAAACAGCGTCTATGTGAAATGTGTGAGAGGCGAACGTAAACCACATAATCCCAGAGTGCCAGCAAGTCAGTTACGCTAGAAACGTAGGGAGTTTGATTAACAACCTAACAGCCATTTAGCATAGATAACGAGGTAGCCTCATTATTTATTGGCTAATGGCTTGGCTTTTATTAGGTTAAAGTTTCAGTGCTATTGGAGGCAACCTCTCAAAAGTAATTCAAGGCCCAGACACTGTTTTCTATCCCGTCATAGTCAAATTTGCAGATGGAAATGAACTTCCTTTAGCTAAAGTTGGGCAGAGCAGCTTTGCCCTCTCGCATTATGCAACTTGTCCTGTTAAATACATAAATGAAAGTGAAATTAAATATTTGATTTGACAGAGGACGTTTTATCCAAGTTACATAAATATGAGTGTGTGTGTGTGTGTTGTGGTAGTCGGAGAGGCATAAAGCTTGGCAGTCTTCTTTCCGTCAGTCTAACCCAGGGCATCTGTGGCTACAACTTATCACTATCAAGTTTGTAAAGATGAAAAAAGCACAACATTGTAAAGCATCTGGAAAAGATCTGTAAGAAATGTATTTTAGAGTTGCAAAATCCACGATCTGTATCACTTTACCTCTTCTTCTGTGCCTTCTGCTATGGAACTGCTAAATGCTCATGGTAGTCTCTTTTAAATTCTTTGCATTGTGATATATTGTTGTATTGTAATATATTGTTGTATTGTTGGATTAATGTGTTGAGTTCCACTTGTAAACTGTAACGCACTGAACATGTTTGTGTGTGTTTGTGTGTACACGTGTTTGCATGTACTGTATGTGTTGTGTGCGTATTTGTGTGTATGTGTATGTTTATGTGTATATCTTTGTAAGTATGTGTTTGTATGTGTATGTATGTGTTTGTGTATGTGTATGTGTGTGTGTATATGTTTGTGAGCAGTGTTTCTATGTATGTGTTGTGTGTGTTTACATGTATCTGTTGTGTGTATGCATATTTTTGTGCATGTGTATGTCTTTATGTGTTTGTGTGTGTATGTGCTTGTGTGTGTGTTTGTGTGTAGTGTTTGTATGTATGCGTTGTGTATATGTGTTTGTATGTATGTATTGTTGTATATGTGTGTTTATGTGTTTGTGAGTATCTGTTTGTGTGTATGGGTTTGTGTGTGTATCTGTTTGTGTGTATGGGTTTGTGTGTGTTTGTGTGTATGTTTGTGAGAACTGCTCAGAGAATGCTGCAAATGAATTGTCGTCTGGGACCAATAAAGTTTTCTCACCCTGAATCGAGTTAATGCAATATCCACACTGGAGGTTCGTTATTTGAAAACAATTTACTTTTTACCGAGCTAATGTCATCGTTTCACAAGATTCACTTCTAAATTTAACACTTTTCATTTTGGTTGGGGTAAATGCTCTCATTTTTATATATAGTAGTGCTTTTCTACCTTCAAGACACTCCATGCGATTTACATCAAGGAACTTCAGTGTACACGGACGCTGGGGGGGGCGAGGTGGGTTAAGTGTCTTGCCCAAGGACACAACAGCAGCATTCGTCTGTGGAAGCTGGAATCTCACCTCCAACCTTCTGTCACAACTCATCAATTTGAGGGCCCAAAGCAGACAAAATCCAGGAGAAGGTTTAACAATGATTTATTTACAGGAATTGCGCAATATTGCAGGGATGGCAGGCAGGTCCAGGAGTAACAGGTAAGTGTGGGTGAGGCAGGGTTCAACTGGGGTGGAGCTGGGGGTGGAGCAGGAGCAGGACCAAGCAGGCTGGCTGAGGACCTGGAGCAGAGAACAGACGGCAGTTAAGTAAAAAATGCAAAAATACACTCGGCAAAGATTCAAAAAGGCCGGCGCAAATGTTCACAGCGTAGATTAACTGACGTTCTGGCAGAGATGGTGTGGAAAGATCAGGCTTTTATATCGGCGATGGTGAGAGATGAGAGAAAGGTGTGCAGGCCAGTCCAGGAGGAGGAGGAGCCATGGTCACGCCCAGCCAGGGGACAAACCATAAAACTATAATCAAATCTGCAAGGTGAACCCAAGATGGCGTCGTATTGTTTTCAATGGCCTGTGCTCACTGGCGCATGGGCCCAAAAATAACTTTCTCTTCCACATTACTTACTTACCTCCCATCCGTGTGACGTCTGTAATGTGCACGGCGTGGAGCGTTGGGACCAATCAGAGCACGGCGTGGAGCGTTTGGACCAATCAGAGCACGGCATGGAGTGTTTGGACCAATCAGAGCGAGAGCTGCTAGAGTGGAACGAGTGCGGGCTCAGAGCGGGGTGAGGCTAAGTCTTACAAAGATCACTTTTTGGCGCTTTGAGGATTGGAAAATTTGAAAATGTGAAAATAGAAAAGAATCCTACAAAATCTGACCTTTGAGAAAGCTAGATGCCTTGTCAGCTAAACACGGCCAGTTTGAATTCCCCAAAAACGCATTGCGCTCTATGGGAGAATTCTTTCTGGGCCCAAGCTCCGACACAGGGGGGATGCCTGTCCAGTTTTTATTATAGATCCATGGGACAAACACTGAGCTACTGTCGGTTTTGTCTCTGTCTTTAATGTGAAAAAGTTTCACTAGTAATTATTTACACTTTTGGTATCTGATATGCCGTAATCCTGCAAAAATGTCATTCTTTAAAAGCTTAGTTATCAGGTATTATGTAATATTGCACAGCCTAATTAAGGTGATTTGTAAATACGACCAATATCTGCAGTTTTCTCAACATCCTGCTATCATACTGACACCCACTTGGCATTTGCTATAAAATGTCTTACCACCACATCTGCTCATTAAGTCTGTATAACTCTCATTTATGTGGTTTACAGTCAGATGCCCTCCCGCAGAAGCAGCTGGACTTATTTTGCTGCTGTTTCTTAATGAGTTCTGCCAGCTCTGCTCTTGATCATCACATTATCGCTCCATTAGCTAACGCGAGCTGTATTTATATTCTTTACTGCTGTCTGCTGCTCAAACTCTAAATAATTTAAAGCCACGGGGCCATTTGTACAAGAGACAGTATTTTGTGTTTTCTTCTATAACTGAGATGCATGAATAATTAAAAAAAGATTATAAAACGGTCAGCTGCGTTCCTCCTCGGTTTGCGTTGCACTCCGTTTAATCCCATTTGAGTAAACTTTGTATTGCCCCGGTAGATATATTGTATAAGCAGCTCTTCAGGTCAAAATATACGGCCTCTGTGTGCTCTCTGAAAGCGTTTTATTGTTCGATAAGCAGGAAGTGCTCGTTAGCATGCTAGTTGTTGCTTTACTGTCACAGCAAAACTCCACTCTGGCCTCTGAAATTTGTGAAAAGTACTTAAAAACTCATCAGTGAATCATTAGGATGCTCAGAATGCATAAGGAAAATAAGACATTCGACTAGTACCACTTTACGGGTATGTGAAAACTGAAAAAAGTATTGAAACTTTCCTACATCTGTTTTTCCAAATATGAGAACATATTGCTGAGACATAACTGGGAGATGACTTCCAATCTGGTGAGTGGAGTGTCTTGCCCAAGGACACAATGGCAGTGTGCACAGATTGGAACTGTAAGGTGGACAAATTCAGCAACCCAAAATTATCTTCATTAATTACAGATGGCCCAAATATAGTTAGACTGAATCCTGGTTTTGCTCTAGTTCAATGCCGGGTTTGTCCTGGGTTAGTTCTTGGTTCAGTGCTAGTTTAGTCTTGCTTTAGTCCTGGGTCAGTCCTTGTTCAATACTTGTTTAGTCCTACTTACTCCTGCTTAAGCCCTGGTTTAGTCCTGGTTTAGTCCTGGTTCAATTCTGGTTTAGTCCTGGTTTAGTCCTGCTTTAGTCCTGTGTCAGTCCTTGTTCAGTACTTATTTAGTCCTGGTTTAGTCCTGCTTATGCCCTGGTTTAGCCCTGGTTTAGTCCTGCTTTTGCCCTGGTTTAGTCCTGGTTCAATGCTGGTTTAGTTCGGCTTTAGTCCTGCTTTAGTCCTGCTTTAGTCATGGGTTAGTCCTTGTTCAGTACTTGTTTAGTCCTGGTGTAGTCCTGGTATAGTCCTGGTTCGGTCCTGGTTTAGTCCTAGTTTAGTCATGGGTTAGTCCTTGTTCAGTACTTGTTTAGTCCTGGTGTAGTCCTGGTTTAGTCCTGGTTCAGTGCTGGTTTAGTCCTGGTTCAGTGCTGGTTTAGTCCTGCTTTAGTCATGGGTTAGTCCTTGTTCAGTACTTGTTTAGTCCTGGTGTAATCCTGGTATAGTACTGGTTCAGTCCTGCTTTAGTCCTGGTTTAACCCTGCTTTACTCCTGGTTTAGTACTAGTCCTACTATGCTAGTTTACTCCATTAACAACTGCAAGTGAAATACACAAATTAGCAGAGTCTTTGGATCAGAAAGTCTTTCAAACTACAACTCAAACTTCAATATTTGACCAGGGTAACGTGTATTACCGTAGGAGTCTGTAAAGGCTAATGCAGCGACAGTGTAACTAACAGAACGTCTTGTCTATGTGGCCTCTCTCATTTGAACTGGAGCGTTAGAGGTTATTAATAATGTAAGTAAAGGAACCTCTTCTTGGTGATGTGTCTTATCTTAAAACGGCAGCTCATTTCCTCCTCCGTCTCTGTGATAGAATGTGAGCTAACAGAGTACCCCAAAAATGACACACTGACCATACGTTATAAATAGTACATGTGTCTATCTCTTGTACTCTTGCCTCACATCAAGATGGTTCCAGGTTCGACTCCTTAGCCTTTCCATATTCCATAGAAGTGTACTCCATACTCTATACAACTGTACTCACCCTTATGGAATAGATAATATTCCCTACAATTGTACAGATAATTTTCATCTCCATGTCTCCTGATGACACCAGGCCAATGGATGCTAACTGCATTCTAGATATCAAATCCTGGATGTCAGAAAACTTTCTCCAGCTTAACCAGGACAAAACTGAGGAAAATTTTTACCCAAACTACAAGCACAGTCTTTTAACCCATCGCCTCAAGTGAAAAACCTGGGTGTCATTTTTGACTCTGAGCTTTTATCCCACACATTAAGAACATCACAAAAATAGGTTTCTATCACCTAAAAAACATTTCCAGAGTCCGCTGCATTCTCTCTCGAGCCAACACGGAGACACATGCTTTTATCACCAGTCGAATAAACTACTGTATTGCCCTGCTCTCTGTTCTAAAAGAGTATTTCAGGTTTGAAATTATTACAAAATTCAGCAGCTCGTGTCCTGACTAGGACCAGAGGGCGGGACCACATTACACCGGTTTTAAAATCACAATCATCTTTGGCTCCCTGTGAGTTTCAGGATCGATTTTAAATTTCTTTTACTGGTTTTTAAATGTTTTAATGGTCTTGGGCCTTCTTATCTTTCAGAACTGCTTTTACCTTACGAACCCTCACGGACCCTGTGCTCCTCCGGCAGCAGGGTCCTAGTCATTCCCAAAGTCAGGACACACACTCACGGAGAGGCGTCTTTCCAGTACTAAGGCCCTTGTCTATAGAACGTCCTGCCGGAGGAGCTCAGGGCCAAAGAGAACGTTCATGTTTTTAAGAGCAGCCTCAAGACCCACCTGTTTAGCTTGGCCTTTTATTGAAATTTTATACTTTTACTTGTTTTTATTATTCATATTTTATTTTATTTATTTATTATTAGCTTGAACTCATATTCCTTTATCATTTTTAGGATTTCCAGTGGTTCCTCTGTTGGGGCCCTCTGCACCGGGAGCAGTGGTCGGCTGCGGCTGCCGGGGTCTGTCCCGTGGGCTCCTGGTGGAGGGATGGTGCTTAGCCCTCATCTCTCCCCTGGGCCCTGTGGCGGGTCCTGGTGACGGTGGATGGCTCTTTGCTCCTGGTGTAGACGGCTCCTCTGGTTCGCCTGTATTCAGCCTCACATTTTACTATGTGTAGTTTTATGTATTTTAGCATGTTAGTGTGTGTGTGAGTGTGTGTGAGTGTGTGTGCATGTGCGTGTATGTGTGTGTTACTGTTTGGGTTGTTTGGTTGTGTGGGGTCGGGCAGCTGTGGGGCTGGTTGGGTGGAAGGAAATGTGGGGTTGTTTTTAATCACTGTAAAGCACTTTATGTTACATTTTTGTATGAAAAGCGCTTTATAAATAAAGTTTGATTTGATTGATTGACTGAGATAACAGATAACCCTATGTCATATCAGTCATTATTTCATCTTTGAACAGTTTTTCCTTATGACCTCTTGTATATAGCTGAGAGATACATCTGTATTACTATATTTCTGTATTTTATTTTTACCTGTACATATCGCCTACATTTATATAATTATGCCTTATTTGACACAGATCTCCCTGTGTCTGTTAATGCTGTCATGATACTAAAATTTCAAACTTGTTTTTTTTTATACTAAGGAATAGACTTGATACCGATTCTGATACCACGATGACAACAAAAAACTCTTTATTTGGACAGTAGAATGTGATTTTCAGCATTAAATCGTAGTACTTTCTATTATATTACCAAATCTCTGTAATCCTTGAGTCGTCCACGTAGGTTCCATAGTGGTCCATGGGCGTATATTAATACTACTATCTTGTTTTGAAACAGCTCAAGATCATTCTAAAACTATTCAGGAAAAGTTCATTTCCGTCCTGTGAATATGACTTTTTTAGTATCGATATCTGCTCAAATGAGTATCCAGTTTCGATACTAGTTTTAGTATCGATTAGTATCTGATTTTTGATGTTTTTGGCAACCCAGTAGTCTCGGGTACTCTGGTTTTTCACCCATCAACCCAAAACAGCAATGGGTCAAATCCTCCAGTAAGGTAGTCCTGACCAAAACTAGCGCAAGATCTGGAGATGGGTCCCCGGGCGCTGCTTCTGCCCCAGTGGCGCTGGATGGGTCAAATGGAGATGACACGTTTCCCTATGAAAACTGCTATACATACACACATACTTTTTACTCCTGCTGTAATGTCCCTCCTCCTCTTTCCCAATCTGAACTGGAATCTCCTTAATGCCAAGTCCTAATGTTCAATGTATAATCTCTAAAAGTAATTGACTGTTTCCTTTGATAACTGCTGAGGAGACAAATTTTAATTTAGTGCTAATCAAGGCACGCATCCAGTACCAGGAAGAGCTCTCGACCCACAGATGATCTTCAGAACAGAGGAGGGGGAGGAAGGGGTAAGGAAGCTCTAGTGTTTAATTATACTCAGTAACAGCAACAAAAGTTAATCGAGTAATGTGTCTTCAAGGGGAAGTACACGATCATTTTCATGTCATAAAGTACACATTGTCTTGCCGCATTCATTCATTCATTCATTCATTTTCTTCTGCTTATCCGGGGCCGGGTCACGGGGGCAACAGTCTAAGCAGGGACTCCCAGACTTCCTTCACCCTGGACACTTCCTCCAGCTCCTCCGGGAGGACCCCAAGGTGTTCCCAGGCCAGCCGAGAGACATAGTCCCTCCAGCGTGTCCTGGGTCTTCCCCGGGGCCTCCTCCTGGTGGGACATGCCCGGAACACCTCCTGAGGGAGGCGTCCAGGAGGCATCTGGAACAGATGCCCAAGCCACCTCAGCTGGCTCCTCTCGACGTGGAGGAGCAACAGCTCTACTCCGAGTTCCTCCCGTGTGACTGAGCTCCTCACCCTATCTCTAAGGGAGCGTCCAGCCACTCTGCGGAGGAAACTCATTTCGGCCACTTGTATCTGCGATCTTGTCCTTTCAGTCATTACCCAAAGCTCATGACCATAGGTGAGGGTAGGAGCGTAGATTGACGGTAAATCGAGATCTTTGCCTTTTGGCTCAGCTCCCTCTTCACCACAACGGTCCGACAGCGACCACATCACTGCCGACGTTGCACCGATCCGCCTGTCAATCTCACGCTCCATCCTCCCCTCACTCGTGAACAAGACCCCGAGATACTTGAACTCCTCCACTTGAGACAAAGACTCTCCACCCCAGTACTGTCTTGCTCCAGTACAGATATAATGTAATGTGTTTTCATTGTGCACTGGAAGTAATGCTGGTGCACAGTTAGCATGCTAGTTGTTGTTAGCATTGAAAGCGAGACCAAGCCTGCACACTTACTCCCAAACTGCATTTAATGAATGACAACGTTTGGATGAGTGATATTTTCGTCAGGTCACGGTACTCTCTGGGGGCCAGTTCCATATTTACCTTCTGCCCACTGATTGGCCAATCCAAAAGTGAGCCACAGATGTCCACACAACACAATATATAACACAATATACACTGTACATTATATAACATAAGCTATTACCCAAGTCCATCAATCATATGTTGTCATCGAGGAAGTAAATTACGTCATGAGCTTTGGGTGGCTGGGTGCTCCCTTAGAGCTAGGGTGAGGAGCTCAGTCACTCAAGAGGAGCTCGGAATAGAGCCACTGCTTCTCCACGTCAAGCCCGACATTCAGCTCAACATTTTTTCAATACAAAGTAAATTAGAGCCGGAGTCGATGGAGCTGGAAACGGGCCCATGCTATGTCCATTTATATATACAGTCTACGGGTGGGAGACCTTGAACCAGAAAAGTCACATAATGCACCTTTAAGTCATTACATAAACGTATGTAAATGTAAAATGGGCATGTAACTGATGAAAAACAGCACTGTAACTGATAAAAGCTCACAGATATGCTTCAGTTAAAGAGCTACAGTGGCCAAGATCTGAATTGCCCATGTCCTTGTAATTACATTGAAAGAAGTGATTTTGGTTTCACTTTATTGGTCCAAGAGTTTATTAAATTACTTTGATTAATGGTGAGGCGAAGAAGCAGGATTAAGACTGAGGATCAAACCGGGTCACAGTTCAGTACAGTACATTCAAGACAATTAGTGATTTTTCTCTCCAAAGCACTGGAGGATGATGGGAAAATACGAGATGATGGTTAGTCCAATTACATCTGATCCAAGAAATGAATGTGACTTGATTCCCTGAAGGAATGTGTGAAAATATTAGTCTGCAAAGCAATCTACAGTTCTCCAAGTGTTTAGCGCCATCTGAGGTTTCACTGTTTGTGTTTGGGGCCTCAAGTTAATTATCCAATCACAAACAAAATGAGCTACTTACTTTGGGTTGCCAGATCTTACAAGTAAAACACAAAAATGCCTGGGTTTAGAGACTCAGACACCTGCTCGTCCTTGTCTCTGTGGAGATGTCACTGCTTTGCCTGGAATGTTCCACAGTATGGCATTAAATGACAAGTGTTTTTATGGTTCAAAAACCTTGAAAATGATGTGTAAGTAAGGTCACCTCTACACATGAATAACATTTAACTTTGCTTGGAGGTGCTGACTTGCTTATTTCTATGGACAAACGTTTAATGCCATACTGCGGTACAGTGGCCACAGAAAGAAGGTTCCAGGTTTGATTTTTTTTTTTTTTCTTTGATTCTACAATCCTCCAGTGAAGGTAGTCCTGACCTAGACTCAAATCTTCAGATGGGTCCCTGAGCGCTGGCAATATAAGCAATATCATCTCTGTGGAGACAACCATTTGGTGGACCCTCCACTATTAAAGTTATTTAAATGATTTGAAACTCATCATAAACAAGCATCACCCACCAGCCTCTCCTCTCCAGGGCCCCTCACTATGACATAATGCTCCCAGGAGCTCCCCTCTGTGGACCTGACACTGAGAACAGAGGACTGCACACAGACATGCCAATAAACAGCCTCACTCACTCTACGTCCAGCTTTAAAACTGTCCCAACTAAAGTCTGCTCATGGTCTGTTATTACAAAACAATTCATTTGACCAAGTGCAATACAAGGATTTAAAATACCTACTAAAAATCACATTAAATAGGCTTTAATTTGCAATAATCTGTCATTAATTTATTACTTACATGTGTGGATTTAACTGTTTGTAGCATGTGTAATATAAAACTTCATATATAATATAAAACTATCAGTATATTTTTTATACTGTGAAAAAAATAAAAATAAATAATAATAATAATAATAATAATAATAATAATAATAATAATAAACAGTAACATGGAGAGAATCTAGTGGTCAAGTGTGAGAATGCAACAGGGGTGGGTCGGACAGTCTAATTACAGATGGTAGCTTTAATGTAACCAGAAAAGTTACATAGTGAACTTCTAATATAACAGGTATGCTATCTTAAAGGGCCCATATTCTACCATATTTTTTCTTTTTATATAATTTTTTCATATCATATAACATATAACGCTGTTTCCTTATCACAATCATAGAGTTGTGTCTGGAGTTGTGTTTTGTTTCATTCACACATGTTTAACACACAAACCCTGTATATTTAGGCTCTTCTCAAAGTTCTTCTCAAACAGGAAGCACTCTGTTCCACCTTGTGATGTCATGTGGTAATACAGAAAGTGCTCCACTGTGTTTTTAAACTCCATACTTCTTCACTTGAATCATTCGAATCATTTCGGCTAATCTCGCTTGAACTAAAGGTAAAATGTAGCTGTTAACTCGAAAACTATTGCGTTATGACAGGTGGAACTGAGCGTTTTGAGCTTTGGAGATGTAGACAGATTAATAATAGAAGAGAATAAAGGGTTACTCAAACATGTGTTACTCAAACATGTGTGAATGAAACACATCTCCAGAGTAATTTTCATTGTAATTAAGCTCCTCCCTTCAAGCAGATATAAGGCAGTGTCCGCCAGCATCTGACATCTCCAGGTATGTTTCTGAGGAGGTAACAATATCATAACATTAAACCAAATATGTTCATTTTGTCTTCTTATGTGCTTTAACTTCTTGGGTTCTTTTTTCTACATAACGTGTATTTACCTTGTTAAAATGATAAGAGATGAGACATGAGAGGTGTAGAATAAGTGGGAGGCCTCGGCTGCCAGTGAAATTCCTCTTATCGTTTTAACAAAGTAAATACACGTTACTGTATTGTCTTTAAAAAAGTTAAAATATCATAACATGGCTAAAAGCTCACAAGAATCAATTTTGCTTAATATAGAACCTTTAAATATACAGTCTTTTTACATTTCTTTTTAGCAACATTACATTTGCTATTCAACTTCTGTTAATTGCCTCACATGTCGTGGCATACGCCCCACCGTGCAAACAAGTGCGATTATCATGAAGTACACATCTTGCACTACAAACATGTACTTGAGCACGTACATCCCGCCCACTCTTCGCTCCTCACATTGTAAACAGCTCAGGAGTGCCCCAGTCTGTGTAATGGGACTCATCTGATCTGCTCCTCACAGCCACGGGGGGGTTAGAGCGCTGGGAAATCCTCCACACGAGACTCTCCCTCCTCCAGAGACCAGCCAACCAGCTTGACCCGGGGAAAAACAGGTCCAGTGGTCGTTATAGAGGTACTACAGTAGCAGTAGTAGTAGCAGTAGTAGTAGCAGTAGTGTGTACGGGTTGAGTAGTGTAATGAAGTGTGGGTAAAGTGGATGAGGCAGGGTAAACATGCAGAGGGGGAGGGGACAGCCTGTGGCACTTGTCATTATTGACTGACAGAATGATTTAAATGATTTGAATGGTTTTGATAAGCTTAAACTCAAAATGATTCAAATTATTCTTAATGTAATATTTTTGAGTCTAATATAGTTATAATTTCTGGCTTGTTTCAATGTGTTTTTCTCTAGTTTCTTATTATTATTAAGTTATTTGGTATAACCTAATCGTATTGTTTATTGTGGTCCTTGCAAATAAGACATAGATCTAAACTGATATTTCCTGGCCAAATAAGTAGGGAACAGGGAAATAATACAAGAAATATGTAATGTGGTGTATGTATGTAATGTAATGTAAAAACTAAAAATAATTCATGTAAGAATAACAATAGAATTTTCAAGTTCTGACTTTTTTTTACTCGGAAACTCGGAGAACGTTTCAAAGTCCGAGTTAAAAAACCCAACATGGCTACAACCTGAAGTATTTGATAAAATAGTTGATATATGACAGTTAAAATATTCTCAAAACGTGGGTTTTTTAACTCTTAATGTCATAACCCTCTCCCGGGTTCTACATCACCTTAATCGGATCCTCATTTTGTCTATGCTCTGCTAATATTGCTAATCCTAATATTTCAATTAGCTATTAATGTAGCTTAAAACTTTATTATTAATCGTTATAATTAAATTGATTTATAAAAACTACAAATAATTAATTACATTTTTCTTTTCTTTTTTTTCACAGTGTCTCTTTTTAACATAAACATGATGCAATAACTGTAGAGAAATCGCCTGGGGACAAAAGTGCATCTCGGAGACACACACGGAGACACAAGCACACACACTCCCCCCTCCTCCACGCTCTGCCAACCTCAACTTTGATTTTTTATTTTCATTTTTCTCTACCCAACACTGTGGTTTCCTCTGCCATCCTCGTGCATACACACTTGACCGGGCGCGGAGAAAACCCGAGTGTACTGCGGACACTACCTCCCCGATTCTGAAGAAGAGAAGAAAGAAAGATATTCACCAGACGGAGGAGAGGAGGCAGACTACGGTGCCGCTATGCGAAGATGTGCAGTGGGAGCAGAGGGAGCAGGCAGTACGCTGGGTCTAGCAGTAGCAGCAGTGGTATAAGTAGTACTTGTAGTAGAAGAAGTAGCAGTAGTAGTAGGAATTTTTCTGCATGGATTTCTTTGGATATTTCCTGGATGCCTGAAGGATTACACCATCAGTTGAAGCAGTAGCAATTGTAGTAGCAGCAATACTAGTAGTACTTAGTAGTAATAATATTAGTAGTAGTTGTTACTGCAGTAGTCATAGAAGTAGCAGTAGTAGTAATCTTTTTTGGACGGATTTCTTTGGATATTTCCTGGATGCCTGAAGAATTACACCACCAGTTGCTGTAGTAGTAGTGGTAGCAGTAGTTGAAGGAGTAGTAGTAGTGGTACTAGTAAGAGTAGCAGTATTTGGATTACTGTATGTTGTGGTAGTAGTACAGGTAGCAGTAGCAGTAGCAGTACTATTACTGAATATTCTAATTGCAGGAGCAGTACCTGACTGAAGTAGTAGTAATAGTAGTAGTAATTGATTGTAATGATTGTAGCTCTTGTAGCAGCAGCTTAAGTAAAAGTAATAGGAGCCTGTCTTCTCCATGGATGGAGTTGTAGTAGTAAAATAACCTGCAGCAGTAATAGTACTTACCCTCGATGCTCGTATACAGCAGTAGCAGTACTCTTAGCAGTAGCAGTATAAGTACTCGTGGTCAGATTGGCTGAGCGCTGGATGCCCGGGATGCGTGGAGGAGCATGTCTTCAGAATCAAGAGACTATCACATGGTTTGTCAGAGGGCACTGACTCTCATCGTGGACCTTTGTCTCCACAACAGCTCCCTGCTCCAGTCCGACACCTGCCACGACTTCATCTTCCTCCTGAGCGGACACGGGCACGAGCAACGGCAAGCCGGTAAGGAACGCTGTGGTTTATTATTATTGTTATTAGTGCATATGACCGTTTTTTTTTTTTTTTTTTTTTTTTTCTAATTCTGACTTGGTTTGCCGGGGGTTGTATTTGCGGTAAATATTTATTATAGTTTTATATCAGGTAAGTGTCAGTTTCTGGAAAAATGGAGAATATGAATCCCAGTAAGGGATGCTATGGTTTATTATTATTTTCATCATATCATATTTTCATACATATGAGTAGTTTTTTTTTTTTTTTTTCTAATTCTGACTTGGTTTGCTGAGGTTGTAATTGCAGTAAATATTGATCATAGTTTTGCAGCAGTTTGTGAGGAAAAAAGTATATGAGTAGCAGACAAGCAAAATTAAAGTACAAAAATATATGAAGTAGAACTGAGTTTTAAGAGGAGACACTACTGGTAAAACTGATTGTTCTTTTCAATTTTTTGGTCAATATTATCTCTTGGCATTGTCACTTTCTCAAAATGCATTTCTCCTACAGGGACATAAAGATCAGCCCTTAAAGTAGCACGTACACACACCAAACTGTATAATCTTGTACTTAACAAGATTTTGGAGTAACATACAGAATTTAAAAAAAAAAAAAAAAAAAAAAAAAAATCTAATCAAAAATCTGATTTGTTAGAATTTACCAAAAAAAAAAAAAAAAAAAAAAAAAAAAAGAATTTTTGTCAGTTTTTGCCATTTTTTCAAGGCTTATCTATAATAAAAACTGGATAAGCTCCTCCCCCTCTGTCCCGGCTCCAGACCTACTAGTGGCTGCTCCCGGTAGTGCAGCTCCCGGGAGCTTGGGGCTAAAAAGAATTCTCCCATAGAGTGCAATGCATTTTGGGAATTCAAGGATTCTTTTCTATTTTCACAACATAAATTTTTAAATCCTCAAATCATCTAAAAGTGATCTTTGTCAGACTTAGCCTAGCCCCGCTCTGAGCCGCGCTTGCTCCGCTCTAGCAGCTCTTGCTCTGATTGGTCCAAACGTTCCATGCCGTGCTCTGATTGGTCCAAACGCTCCATGCCGTGCTCTGATTGGTCCAAACGCTCCATGCCGTGCTCTGATTGGTCCAAACACTCCACGCGTCCACGTTACAGACGTTACATGGGTGGCTTGTATTGAGGAAGTAATGCGGAAGAGAAAATCTTTGGGCCCATGCGTCGATGAGCACAGGCCATTCTATATCATGTAATGCATTATTTTCTTACATTTACGCGAATAAACTACAGCAGAAGTTTCAAATGGAAACTCTAAATTGAAGACGTTTTCCTATTTACCTTCAGTGTCTCTCCTTAACACAGAATACCTCTACTTATGTCATCAACAACTGAACTGAACTGAGGGGAAGAAGTAAATACAACTTAGATTTTAGTGTAAAGTAGACTGACTGATCACACAGTACAAATACATTGGAGCGACACTGATTTTTAATGTTAAATAAAATCAAATAAACACATACATGTACACTTATTTTTACAGAATGACGGAAAAAATTAAAAAGTCCATATTATGCTATTTTTAGGTTTATGTTATAATGTTGTTTCCTCATCACAAACAACACACAAAATGGAAAACAGGAAGTGCTCTGCTGTGTTTTTAAATCCGTACATCTTCACTAGAATCATTTGGATGATTTCATCTCTAGAATTTCCAATCTCTACTGAACTAAAGGTAAAATGTAGTGGTTAACTTGAAAACTAATACTACATGACATCACAAGGTGGAACAGAGCATTTTGAGCTTTGGAGATGCAGACAGAGTAATAATGCAGGATTACTCAAAGTCAAGCTATGGTTTTGATGAGGAAAACAACATTCTAACACGGCATTAATCTCACAAGAATCTATTTTGTGCAATATAGAACCTTTAAAAGATCTTGTAATATTTCATTTAAACGTAACGCAGCATTTTGAGAAGAAAAATGGGTAAAAAATGGTAACTTATTAAAGGTGCATTGCGCAACCTTTCTGGTGGAAAGTCCGTCAAGCATTTTTCTCCATGAAGATGTTGTTGCGTCGCTTCGAATATTCCAGGGTATGGCTTTAAACACATCTCTCTAGCATTTATTCATTATGTTGCTCAAAAATGCAATAATTCTCTCTGTGAACAGGGACGACTCTCCACAGATCTGACCTGTAGTGTAGCCTATAGTTGTCTCCCTTGAGATAGGTAGGTTTAATCTCTACCGTGGAACATTCTAGCAGGCGACGGACCCTCCACCAGAAAAGTTTCGCAGTGCTCCTTTAACTAAATGTAAGTTTCTATGCGATTATCTCAATTACCTTGTGAATTGTGATAATGACGATAACTTTAGTTTGACATTGTGGCACCTCTGCTTTAGACAGCTGCTTGTTTTCTTATTCATTACATTAGTTCCACAGATATTAGCCTTTGGTCTGAGCTTCTGAAGTGATTAATACAAACTTAATGAGTTTTCTGACCCAGAGCAGCAGGGAGCTAAAGGTGTACGAAACAAACTTACCCTGACACTGCATCTCAGTATCCACAGAGACCAACATAAAACATGTTTGATTTATAGACATAGGAAATTCTCAAAGGTGCACTGTGTAACTTTTTGGTTGGGGGTTTGTCGCCTGCTTGTTTCTATGGATATGTCATTGCTCTGCCTGGAATGTTCCACAGTATGACATTAAACAACTCTACTTTACATTTATTCAATTACAGGTGGTTTTATAGCTCAAAAATAGAAGAAAAACAGGCATTCTGACTGTGAGCGGGGTCGCCTCTCCACAGATCTGACCTGTAACTTGGTCTGGTTTGGTCTCCATGAAAATAGAAAGGTTAAATGCCATACTGTGAAACATTCCAGACAAAGCGATAACATCTCCGCCTTTAAAGAGTGTTATTGTTTTGAAAGTGGAACATTCACTGAAAACTTTTCGCAATTAACATGTTTTATGAGTTTCACTTTCGTTTTCGATGCTCTGAGTCTTCCTTTCCTCACCGCGCTAAGTCACCCCCCCTTCTGAGCGCTATCACGACACAATAATGAAACTACGGCACATTGCATCAGGTTTGTCAAGTTGCTGTGTACAGTTTTGTGTCACGCTTTTGTGTATTCATGGAGAATTGTCGTGTGGGAGCATGGGTGACGTAGGTTACGGCTAATCGTCAAGAGGGTTCGAACAGGGCCTGGAAGAAATCGCTAGATTACTGAAACATGCATGGGTGACATCTAAAACCACTTCAGACGTGTTTTTGATGAGAGAACAACGTTATAACACGGTAGTAAGCTAAAAAAAACAAAAATAAAAAAGCATAATATTCCCTCTTTAATGAGTTCCGTCTTTTTTGGCTCAGACTGGTGCATGGTTATGTGCACTGATGAGAGTGCTGTGGGTCACTGTGTGTGTGTGCGTGTGTGTGTGGGTGTGTGTGTGTGTGTGTGGGTGTGTGTGTGAGGCGGGTTAGCACATCTGTTGCTGCCTCTGCATCTGTTGCATTGGCACAAATGTATTGATTTGATGGAGCTGCTGTTGGCATCATCTTGTTGGCTCAATTTCCCTGTCCACTGTGTAACTTTTCTGTTGAAGGGTCCGCCACCTGCTTCTCCCCAAACTACAGCTACAGCTACTATTTCATGAAGACAAGCAAGTTACTGGTCAGATCTGTGGAGAGGTGACCCTGCTAACAGTTACAATGCATAAACGCTACAAAATCAACTATAATTTAATAAATACAGACATTTACAGAGGTTTTATTACATACTGTGGAACATTTCAAGCAGAGTAACATCTCCGTGGAGACGTCTAAATTACGGATCCCTCACCAGAAAAGTTACATAGGCAGAACAATGTGATGAAAAACTGTTCAAAATGCCAGCTTTGCGAATGTGAACTTTTTGTATCAAGTAATATTAATTTGTTTCTTTCATGCACTTTAAAAGGTGCACTGTGTAACTTTTCTGGTGTGGGGCCCATCGTCATGGAGATGCTATTGTTTTGCATGGAATGTTTCACAGTACTCACCATAATGGCATCTTGAATGTAATGAAATACAGATGCCCCAAAAAATATGCATTCTTATTTAGACTTAGACAAACTGATGTTACATAAAGGTGAGTTGTTGTACAGTTGTAGGGAGTATTATCTGTTACATAAGAGCGAGTTGTTGTACAGTTGTAGGGAGTATTATCTGTTACATAAGAGCGAGTTGCTGTACAGTTGTAGGCAGTATTATCTGTTACATAAGGCTGAGTTGTACAGTTGTAGGGAGTATTATCTGTTGCACGAGGGTGAGTTGTTGTACAGTTGTAGTGAGTATTATCTGTTACATGGGTGAGTTGTACAGTTGTGGGGAGTATTATCTGTTACATAAGGGCGAGTTGCTGTACAGTTGTAGGTAGTAGTATCTGCTACATAAGGTTAAGTTGTTGTATAGTTGTAGGGAGTATTATCTGCTACATAAGGGTGAGTTGTTGTACAGGTGTAGGGAGTATTATAGTATGAATGTAGTCCTGTATCTCTCACTATTTGAGCGGAGCTGTAGGAGCCTGTTGGAGAATGAGCTCCTTTGTCTCTGTATATATGTGAGAGGAGTCGCCTCTCCACGAACCTGACATGTAACTTGCCCTAGTGGCTTCAGTCAGTTAACTATAATGAATCTGTAGTCGACTGGATTAGTTGACCACAGCTCTACAAGACGGTAACTCCAAGCTTTAGAAAGAGTTACAAAAATGTTGAATACGGCAAAAGACCTCATAACATCACAAAGCATCAACTACACTCACCTAACCCTTCTCTACTAAAATGCCTCGTGGACACTTCACTTTGTGCCCCGTCAGCGATCGCTCAAACCTACACATTTCCTTCTTTGCTACTGTAATATTCCCTTATATTTTCCCCGTTGTTGTCACACTGATCTCGGTCCTTTCCTTGTGTCAGCTCTCGTATGGATCAGACGGTGCGTTTGAGCGTGTGTCGCGGTGCCAGTGGGTCTGTGGGCACGGGACTTGCCACTCTGTGTTACGCGTGGGTGGACGGGGATGGGTCGTGCCACACAAACACATGATGCTTGTGGTGGAGGTTGGGGGAGGAAAGATGAAGGGCAGTTTTTTTTTTTTGTTTGTTTTTTTTTTAATGGAAATGTAGTGTGCGCTCTTAGAGTAAAAAAAAAAAAGGAAGTACAATCACAACTGAAACTGCGTTGGATTGGGTCCATATTGCGTTATTTTCTGATATAATGTAGTTTCCTCATCAAAAACATGTGTTTCATTCACACATTCTTCTCTCACTCTGTTCCACCTTGTGATGTCATGTGATAATACAGGAAGTGCTCCACAAAACACAACTCAACATGGGCCACAAATGTCAATTTCCAGAATATTAGAGTGACCAGATGTTCCTATTTACCCGGGACAGTCCCAGTTTTGAGCCCTGTGTCCCCTGTCCCAGCAGATTTATCCAAAACCAGTGATTTGTCTCATTTTTATACAAGAAATGTCCCAGGTGTCCCTATTTTTGACCAATTTTAAACCTGCCAACAATAAAGAGAGGCGTATATTGATATTTGTTTAGGTAAAATACAGAAAAGCTGCTTAAAAATGACCAAAACACAAAGAAAATGTGACATCGAAAACACATAGAAATTTTTCCCTTTCACATATGAACAGCACACACAGCAGGAGAGGCACTGGTTCATGACGGCTGCAGGTGCTGGGGTTTAGGTAGTGACTGTTCAGATCACAGAGCGGCATTTTAGGTTTAAATTAACTGGATTTCAGTGTTGGACCTGGCAATGCAAATGGCAGATTTACGTGAGGCTCATTCTGCTTTCTGATTTTAATGAGAACAAAAATACCAAATTATAACATAACCATCTTGCAAATCATGTGCAATGTTTTTGTAATAAGAATAAATCAGTATTACAATTGTTATGAGTAAAAGCTGTATTTGATTTGAACATGGTTACCTCATATCTGCACACAGTTTAAAAATGTTTAAAGTGTTTAAAATCAAACTCTGCACACTTACATCCGTTCCTTTAAATGTGAACATATTGTGTCAGATAACATTTGTTTATTTCATACACTTTTAAAGCTTTACAGAGTAACTTTTCTGCTGGGGAAGATCCTTCAACTTCTGTTTTCCCGGGAGATGTTATTGCTTTGCCTGGAAAGTTACACAGTATGGCATTACCAACAGAAGAACACCTTAAATTAGGGCTGCAAGATTAATTGCAATCAAACTGAAATCACTATTTGAATAGACACAGTTAGAAAATCACATAGCATTTTTTTTTCCATACCATAATTTCCTCCACAAACAACAAAATATCCTGTTTTAAACTACTAACCGTGTAGTTTAGATCTATGCAAACACGAAACGTGATTGCAATTCTTCTGGACATCAACTTAAAAAATATAACTTGCAAAATCGCAATTACAATGCTTGAAAAATCAAAATTCCCCATTCAACTACATGTTTTTTTTAAATACTTTGAAAAACATGCATTCTTACTGTGCGCAGGTTCACCTCTCCACAGATCTAACCTGTAACTTGGCCACTGGCGGCTGTGGGCGGTTAAAGGGTATGCCACTGTGTGTTAAGTGCGGGCAGAAGAGGATGGGTCGTGCCACATAAACTCATAAAGACAGGATGGCCACGGCGATGGTGCCGATGGTGGAGGCTGTGGGGGCTGTGGAGGTTGGGGTGGAGGCTGTGGAGGCTGTGGAGGTTGGGGTGGAGGCTGTGGAGGCTGTGGAGGTTGGGGTGGAGGCTGTGGAGGCTGTGGGGGTTGGGGTGGAGGCTGTGGAGGCTGTGGGGGTGGAGTGAACTGTCTCTTTGAGTGACTCCGGTCCATAGATTTGACTGCAGGCGGCTGTGGGGATGTCATTTATGTTACGAGCGTGCTCTAATGTCCCCTGTTTGTTTTTAACGTTTGTTTTAAACACATTTCATTTTCTAGAGACTGAACCTAACCTCAGCCATAGTCACTATTCGCCTAACCTTAACCTAAATGAACCCATATCATCAACATAATATTGATGGATTTGATTTTCTTCCTGGAATAGGGCTGCGATGGAATAATTACGACTTATCAAATAATCATAATTGTATTTTAATAATCGTTATTATTTGGACTAAACTAAACTAAACCTCTAAAGCTAAAAAAAAAACAACTTTTATCGCAAGGACAGTGACATCATTAAATCAGAATGTCAAAGAGAATGAACAAACAAGAAAAAAATATACATTATGTCACGATAAAACCCAAGAACCCAAATTGCAGGACTGCTGTAAAGTTCTTTAATATAACAAAGAATGACCAAAAAGGCGGCACGGTGGCTGAGTGGCAACACTCATGCCTCACAGCAAGAAGGTTCGATCCCCAGGTCGCCCGGGCCTTTCTGTGTGGAGTTTGCATGTTTCCTCCCCGTGTCTGGATGGGTTTCCTCCGGGTACTCCGGTTTCCCCCATCAACTAAAAACATGCAATGAACAGTACAATCAAGGACCGTCAAGGAATTCCTCCCTCCTGTGGGCTCACCACCTGCAGAGGGGTTCATAGGGGTCTGGGTCTGGTGCACAAAGTAATGGGCAGCGTGCTGCCCCCGCGACCCAGCCGGATTAAGCGGGAGAAAATGGATGGATGGATGGAGAATGACCAAAAATAGAATCTTTTTTTATACAATGGCAGATAAAGTAGCTTAAAACGTTATCACAAATAGTCCTGGAGTTGTGTTTTGTTTCATTCACACATGTTTAACACACAAACCTGCACTTTCAGGCTAAGTTCTTCTCTCAAACAGAAAACACTCTGTCATGTGGTAATACAGGCTCCACTGTGTTTTTAAACTCCATACACCTTCACTAGAATCGCTTGGATGATTTCAGCACTGGGAATTTCCAATCTCTGAACAAAAGGTAAAAGGAGCTGTTAACTTGAAAACTGACACTTCAGTGACATCACAAGGTGGAACAGCATTTTGAGCTTTGGAAATGTAGACAGACTAATAATAAAGGGTTACTCATGATGTTTTTGATGAAGTAACAACATTTTAACATGGCTTAAAGCTCACAAGAGTCCATTTTGCGTAATATAGGACCTTTAACTGATCTGAGTGTGATATACAGTTGAAAACGTATAAAATAGAAATATAGCATATACTGATTATAATATTACTCTCTCAGTTTTCCAGATGGATCCACCCCAAAAGAAAACTGAATCCTGTCAAGTGGACAATAATATTCCTAAAGTATTTTCTCTTCAAGCTTTAGTCCACTGACAGAATTCAATTTTCTTTTACAATCTATAATATAGTGTGTATTTTGGCAGTTTTGTCTATGGCAGAGAACCCAGATATTGCCATAAACTCATATATTTTCCTGTGTTTGGGCCTTGTCTCTGTGCGTACACATAAAACAAAATAAAATGTGTTGGTGTTACGAAAATAAAGTTAAAAGACTACAACAGGTGGAGGAGTCTCGAGGTCTTCACCCATACGTTTCTCATACTAGCTACAGCAGTGTTCTAAATGTGTGCTCGATGTCGATAACTTTACTCCTTTGTTATGGGCTTGTTTTGTATTTGAGTCAAACTTTAAGTCACATAAGCCCCATTCTTTAGCTCTCTGCCTGTGCTGAATTGCTCCTCTGTCTCTAAATCTTAATAGAATTCCATTTTTATTTTGACTACGACTTCACTCTCATAAAATAAACGACTTTAATGTTGAACTGTTACGACTTTATTTTCGTAGCGACCACATATTTCCTGTTTAGTGTGAGGCTTATACTCCGCCGCACTTGTCATTTTATTACGTTAAGGTCATTGTAACATAATTTCATCATCTTAAATTAAAATATAAAACCTCAAACAAGATATGAAACTGCAAACATGGGCGACAGGGGCTCAAACCTGAAGGTCAGAAGATCGATTCCCACTTCCAAGTTCTGTCGTTGTGAAGGCAAAACACTTCACCCAACTTGCCTAGTGTGAGTATTGGTGGTCAGTCTGTCTCAGGGCAGCTGTGGCTACAATAGTATCTGACCACCTCCGAGTGTGGAGTGAACGAATATTGTACTGTAAAGCGCTTTGTGTGTCTTGAAAGGCGCTATAGAAATCCAATGCATTATTGAATTCTCTGTGGCGTTACTTAAAGTTCATAATTAGATAAATATAGATGTAATTTTGTTCTTCCTTTCTGTCTTCTATACCATCCTGTCTGCTTTCTGGTTCCTCTTAAATTGTCCTTGGTGCATTGCGGGACTGTGATCATTAAAGCCCCAATATTATACAAAATGGAACCTTGGGAGCTTTTAAGCGGTAGTTTTCAAGTTAACAACTACCTTTTACGTTTTTGTTTAGTAAAGACAGGCAATTCCAGGTCTGAAATCAACCAAATGATTCTAAGGAAGGTGTATGGAGTTTAAAAATGCAGTGGAGCACTTCTTGTATTATGTGTGTTTTTCTGTTTGAGAGAAGAGCTCAGCCTAAATGTGCAGGGTTTGTGTGTTAAACAAAACACAACTCCAAGTGTGTTTGTGATGAGGAAACAATATTAGAACATAGATCAGAAAATAGCATAATATGGGCACTTTAACATCATTTCCACTTTTAATCCTAAATGAAAATATAAAACTGCATTCTCACAACTGTAACTTTGTATTCTCTTTTCTTCTATAGCATAATGTAGCTTTGCAGTGCTTTGTGGCTCCTCTTATATTGTCCTTGGTGCAGTGACATTGTGGGAGTGCCAGGGGGTGTGATCATTCAATTACACTATAACCATATATTCACACGGAGATGAGTTAGAATAGCAGCTTAATCTGCCTTACAGGAATTTTACAGGAAATTTCAAGGTCGGGTTTGTAGCCTTTTAAGCAGCTCGTGCACTAAATTACACGTTCACAAGTAAATAAATCCCAGGGTTAGGCTAGAGTGGAGTCATTCTGCACAAGTACATTCTGTTAAATAATAGTCTTTGGCCAACAACACATGCTACACTTCAACATCACTGAAAAAAATCACACAATACTGCAAGCCACAAAGTACTATGATGATACTGACACAAAACATGGATATAAATATTACCCCTAAAGTCAAAATACAAGTCATTTCTCATTGAATAAAGTTTAAAATGACAAACTTCCTTTATGCAAGCATGTGTGGCTGTAGTTCTAGTGTAGTCTAGTTAACTGGATGAATAAATGAATGAATAAAAATGTCCAAATGTTTGAGTTTCTTTGAGCTGACATACAGTACGAACTACATAATCCAATACAAAATAAAAATGGAGGAAAAGTAATACTCCCTGTGTGCAATTTCCAAACATAATATATTTTTAAAAGACTGCAGGGTTATAGGCTTTATCAAAGAGAGCTGCTGCCTTTTAGACCCAGAGTTATTTTTTCCTTTGGAGTTAATACATATACTGTATATTTCAGTTAGTTTATGCAAAAACCTTATAACACTTTACACATGCAGCGTTTCACCTCTCAAACAAATATAAATACTCAAAATAAACTCATAAAGTGTGAAACATATGATCTGCCACAGTGAGGGACAGGAGGACACTGGACAAACTGCTCTCCATCATGGACACTCCTGCTCACCCACTGCACCAGACTATGGAGGGACAGAGGAGATAATACTCCCTACAACTGTACAACAACTCACCCACTGCACCAGACTATAGAGGGACAGAGGAGCTCATTCTCCAACAGGCTCCTACAGCTCCGCTCAAACAGTGAAACATACAGGACTACATTCATGCTATAATACTCCCTACAACTGTACAACAACTTAATCTTAAGTAACAGATAACCTTATGCCCTGTCAGTCAGCATATTATTTGCACTGTCGTTCTTGTCTCTTGTTTATAGCTGTGATTTTGTAGTTTATTTTCTATTTTATTACTTATTTTTCTATTTTATTTTGACTTGTACATATACATTTATTTTTATAATTATGTCTCATTTGACATGTGTCTCTTGCTCTTTTTTGCTATACCATCTATTTTTGTTACTCTCTGTTATTATATTATATTGTGATGTTTGAGCGACTGTATCCAAATAATTTCCCTTGTCGATCAATAAAGTTTGTCTAAGTCTAAGTCTATCTGCCCTGCTGGTGTCTCTGTCTCTGGCGGCTGTTGCTGTTACTCTTATGTGTCGGATGTTTAGCCTGATGTGATGACAGTGGCTAGTGGCTGGTTGCTGGCGCCCCCTGTGTGTGGAGAACATTAGTGGAATCATGATTCTTGTGTTAAGATTCATAAGAACACCACATTCACCAGATGAGCACATGAGCAGAGAGGACGCTTGGAGGGAGATTGAGGATGACGCTTTAATCTGTCTTTTCACTTAGAATTATGCGGTTTACGTTCTCATTTTGTAGTTTTTTTTGTGGGGAAAAAAAAAAAAGATCCTAATAATGTTGAGAACCATGCCAAGCCCCCTTTTGTTTGATTAATTAGTTAATTTTTTAAAAATGTAAGCTGAAAGAAAAAGAAAAAGATGCTATATAAACATTATCAGTAGGTCTCTACTTTAAAGATACACTATGTAACTTTTCTGAGCTGCCACATCCTTGTCTCCATGGAGCTGTTATTGTGATGCTATATCGTGATTTTATTCAACTAGAGGTTTGTTTTATTGCTCACTTCTCCACAGATCTGACTTGCCACTTAATCAAATGGCATCACCTGCTTATCTTCATGGAGATATGTTTTTAAACCATAGAATCTGTGGTACGTTCCAGGAAATCTCATGTTACGGACCAACCGAAAGTATGAGCTATGTTGTAGCAGAGCTCTGTCCCTGAACCTGGAGGTGCACCCGGAGCACTGAAACAAAACTGGTCTGGAGGGAGCTGCACCAAACAAACCTGTGCCAGGGCTGCCCCAAGCAAAACTGTGCAGTGGAAAAGAGGCTGTAGTGCACCTTTCTGTTCCTATATTATGCAAAACTGACTCTTGTGAGCTTTTAGTCATGTTATAATGTTGTTACCTCATTAAAAACACACCCAGAGTTTTGTTTCATTCACATGTTTGAGGAACCCCTTATTATTAGTCCGTCTACATCTCCAAATCTCAAAATTCTCTGTTCCATCTTGTGATGTAGTGGTAGTTTTCAAGTTAAAAGTTACCTTTAACCATTATTTCAGTAGTGATTGGCAATTCCAAGGCTGAAATTATCAAAAAGATTCTAGTGAAGGTGTATGGCGCTCCAGTATTACCACATGACATCAGAAGGTGGAACAGTGTTTTCAGTTTGAGAAAAGCCTAAATATGCGGGCTTTGTGTGTTAATGAAACAAAACACAACTGATGAGGAAATAACATTATTACAGATCAGAAAATTGCATAAAACGGGCACTTTAATTCCCACAACAGCTTGAGAATAATACGTTATCATCCACACCATAGCGCCGTTATATTTCAGACAGTGTTATGCTCTTTGCGCTGGCTTCTGCACTGGTTCATTTCACATTTGCCTCTCTGTGACGGATCTGTTGTTTGGGGGGAGCTGAAGCGCACTGCTACATTTGTACTTTTGTTTTTTTAGCGTGACACAAGGAGTAGAGGCCATTACGAGCTCCAGGCATCTGTCTGCACGCTCCCACAGTCAAACAAACACACGCACAACAGTTGGCTGCATTTCCTCTCTCTAGCTTCCGATCGATTATGGTAAAAAGGACTGACTTATTAGCGAGCTCTGGAGTCTCGCTACTTCTTCTTAAAGGTCCTAAATTACCCAAATCTGACTCCTGTGAGCGCAAAAACATACCTGGAGTTGTGTTTGTTTCACCCTTCATTGTTAGTCTGTCTACATCTCCAAAGCTCAAAATGCTCTGTTCTACTTTGTGATGTCATGTAGTGGTAGTTTTCAAGTTGACAGCTCCTTTTACCTTTTCTTCAGTAGAGATTGTGTAGATGTAAGGAATTAAAAAACACAGTGGAGTACTTCCTGTATTAGAGAAAGAGAAATACTTTATTTATCCCGAGGGAAATTCAAGTTTTGTGCTTCTCAGTCCCCTTTGTGTCTCAATCAAAGATCTCAGGAGGACTGGTCAGGGAGAGTCAGCAGATCTGTGTCAGGGCAGTTTGAAGAGGAAGAGCCAAAAGTGTCCCTCCTCTGTGTCCTGCAGCATCACAGCAGCCTCCAGGGGGCGCCATGAGAACACAACAGGAAAGGCCTCATTCTTACTTCACTCTGGTGTTTCAGTTGATGATGAAATGGTTCATTCCTTCCAAGTATTTCCTCTAGAAGGTCTCCTGCCACATTTGCTGCCACATATATAATATGGTGTGAAAAGCCTGTAACCACATGACATCACAAGGTGCAACAGAGACAGGTGAATGAGACAAAACACAACTCCAGGTATGTTTTTGATGAGGAACAATTTTATAACATAGACCTGAAAATAGCGTAAGACAGACCCTTTAAATTCAGCTTTGAGATAATGTTTTTACTATTCCTAAACCTCTGAACTCATAAGACAATTTTGGAAAGATAAAACCGAAGATGACTTCTTAAAAACCTAAGCTGACTTCATTGATAAAACCTAGATAAAACATCTTAGATAAAAACTAAGATGTCTTCATTGACCCCATAAGGAAACCTGTCCTTAACATGTGACCTATCCTCAATGTCCCCGGGGTTAAACCAACTGGATTAGCCCACTGGTTAAAGGTCAGCGCTGGACTGGGAGAAAAAATCTACGCTGGACTTTTTGGTCTAGACCAGCCCCCTCAACAATCGTGGCTATCTGGTGATTTACAAAAATATAAAATATACATTTATATCTAGTTGCTAATATTACCTTAAAGCTTCTATCCGTGTATTCTCACATTTGGCCACTAGATGCTATCTATGTTACTGCTCTCTAATGTGTGTCCGATTTGGTCTGACAGAAGAAGAGCAAAGAGCACAGGGCCATTTCTCAATTCCCAGTCTGCAGACTCTGTACTCGAGTACTGCGGGTACAGACGTGGTGCAAACTCAAGGAATGGACTTGAGGAGTTCACAAGCACACACTCAGCTCTCTCAGAAGTGACCATGCAAATTTAGATTAATTATTATTCTGTTAAATCGTATTTTAAGAATTATTAAACAAAAAAGTATAGAAATAAGTAAATTACGCTATAAAATATACATCTACTATCTTAATGTATTCACTATTCAGATTAAGAAACAAAAGTTTGGTTCAAAGTTTCTGGTCTACTGGAAAACTTGCTGCATTTGACCTCATATTTCATGTAATTGGATATTGTTAGCTCATTAATTGTGAGCAACTGAAGCAGTGAAACAAAGTTTTGCTAAAAAAAAAAAAAAAAAAAGCATATGTAGATTTACTAGGCTTTAGGAAAAATGCGCTGAGTTTTGGGACAAATAAAACCATTAGAGACGGCAGCAGGCGGAATGTGCAGTGCATTGTGGGAAATATAGTGCGCCGAGCACGGACAAGTCTCCTCTGATGCATCCCCTGACGTGAAGGTGGAGTTGTGTAGATTGTCATTATGGGCTTAAAGACATTGTGTTCACATACTGACTTAATTTGAGCCTAATTTCACTCCTAGCAGCAGTTGGGGCTGACACTCTACAATAACACTACATATATTGTATAAGCAGTGGACTCCGGTGGCTTTTATTTTGTTTAAGGTTCAGGACAAATACCATTCCTCGACACATGCAACTCCAATGACACAGACCCTCCATGTGCTGCTGTGTAGCTTAGGGGTTAGGCTGTGGCACTTACATAGACTCTCCATTATTACAAGATTGATTACCCGCTCTGACAATCTTCTGAATCTCTTTCTCTCTACTCCATTCCTCACCTCATAAAACCAGCTGGCCGTATTGGTTTCGACATTAAACCCAAAACCTTCTTACTGCAGGGTGAAAGAGATGATAAAGTCTTGGATCACTTTTCGATGAACTTTTACAATTGGAAAACTCTTGTCTCCAAATAGCCCCCGTCACTGACACCAATAATAATTTCACATTCTGTTATTCTATTACCAGCCTTTGCTCCAGGTGGGTGTGGGCTTCAGATGACAGGGCTATATTTGATCACATTAGGTCTCGTATGCCTCTCATTTAGAACTTTATTAGGCAAGACTTGGGCTGGCACAGGACATTACCATAGGCCAATCATTCACTTTCTCCCCACAGTCTTCTCTCCGGACGTGGGCTTGGTGCATTGCAGGTTGAATCCAAATACAGCAAAACAGGAACATCAAATTAACTGCTCAGTGGAGATTAGAAACGCCACGCAAACAAGCCAAGGCCCATTTCAATTATTCATCCGCCCCTGTCCACTGTCCTGCTCTTTTATTGGTACAACATTTCACAGAGCGCACAGAGCTCTGGGGAAGTGGTGTATTCTGGTACCAGAGATAAGGGTGGGAAAAACCATCACTCTTGGCTGTGACAGAGACAGGCCTCTCTGCGGCCCTGGCATTATGGCTGTAATCATAAGAATATGAAAGTGGTGTTTTGGTGGTTCTGCTCCTCTGTACAGACCAGTGCTCTGGGGTTTAGAGGTGGGCAGTACCACGCTTGGGCTGTGCTGTAATATGCCTGTGCTATGTTCAAATACAGCTCGTTCAAATCAAACATGAGCCTAACGTGGGATTTCTGAGTTGGAGCAGAGGGAGGGAAAGTAAGGGGCAGCCAAATGGAACAGGTTTTTCATTAAAATAAATGTGCTAAAGACAAAAGGGGACAGGGACTGAATACCAATGTGCTCCATGTGTAGACTGTAGCATCAGACTGAAGAAGCTTCATCTGCATTTCTCTGAAGGCTCCTGTGCTGGTGTCAGACTGGAGCTGAGGTGGGAACAGCCTCAGGAGCTAATTCACACTGATGTTATCTGCTGCTCAGCTAAACAGCTGTGCTAGCGCCTCAATCTGGATCTATTCTTATGAATAAATGATACAAACCCTCTGCCCTCTGCAGGCTGTGCAGCAGAGTTCCTCTGGTGTTAAGGTTAAGATTAGATTCTGTCCTTATATAGGGAAATTTGCATTTTTTCAGTGCCACTAGGGCAGCCTGTTAGGAGCAGTGGGCAACCACAGTAAAGCACCCAGGGATTTTGGGTTGATGGGGGAGACTTGTGGAAACTTATCCAGACGCACGGAGGAACAAAGTCCACACAGAAGAGGCCCAGGCCAGCCCGGTATTCGAACCTACAACCTTCTATGATGCAAGAATTCCAAGAATTCAAGTCATTCTGCCCCTGTGCCACATACGACTCTCAGCGTGTGCTGAACTGCGTCAGCGTCAAAATGAAGTGTTAGGGATGAGTAAGAGCAGAGGCTGGTGTGTGTGTGTGTGTGCTCCTCCTCAGTGCAACATCTCCTCCTCAGTGTAACATCTCTGCTCCTCCTCAGTGCAACATCTCCTCCACAGTGTAACATCTCTGCTCCTCCTCAGTGCAACATCTCCTCCTCAGTGTAACATCTCTGCTCCTCCTCAGTGTAACATCTCCTCTTCAGTGTAACATCTCTGCTCCTCCTCAGTATAACATCTCCTCCACAGTGTAACATCTCTCCTCCTCAGTGTAACATCTCTGCTCCTCCTCAGTGCAACATCTCCTCCTCAGTGTAACATCTCTGCTCCTCCTCAGTGTAACATCTCCTCTTCAGTGTAACATCTCTGCTCCTCCTCAGTGTAACATCTCCTCTTCAGTGTAACATCTCTGCTCCTCCTCAGTATAACATCTCCTCCACAGTGTAACATCTCTCCTCCTCAGTGTAACATCTCTGCTCCTCCTCAGTGCAACATCTCCTCCTCAGTGTAACATCTCTGCTCCTCCTCAGTGTAACATCTCCTCTTCAGTGTAACATCTCTGCTCCTCCTCAGTGTAACATCTCCTCTTCAGTGTAACATCTCTGCTCCTCCTCAGTATAACATCTCCTCCACAGTGTAACATCTCTCCTCCTCAGTGTAACATCTCTGCTCCTCCTCAGTGTAACATCTCCTCTTCAGTGTAACATCTCTGCTCCTCCTCAGTATAACATCTCCTCCACAGTGTAACATCTCTTCTCTTCAGTGTAACATCTCTGCTCCTCCTCAGTGTAACATCTCCTCTTCAGTGTAACATCTCTGCTCCTCCTCAGTGTAACATCTCCTCTTCAGTGTAACATCTCTGCTCCTCCTCAGTGTAACATCTCCTCTTCAGTGTAACATCTCTGCTCCTCCACAGTGTAACATCTCTCCTCTTCAGTGTAACATCTCTGCTCCTCCTCAGTATAACATCTCCTCTTCAGTGTAACATCTCTGCTCCTCCTCAGTATAACCTCTCCTCCACAGTGGTACATGTGTGCTTGGGCTGAGCAGCTGAGGGCTAATTGCACATTAGTGTCAGGTTGTGCCCTCCCTGTGGTGGGCTCGGGCTATTTCTGTTCTCCTGCATCGATGGCCCCCTCCCTCTTCTCTCTGGGTAATCACGTTAACTGATCGATACTCGTTACTGGTTAACAACATGGGGACCTGCTCCAACCGGGACACATTTTCAACAGAAACACAGTATTGACATTTTAACAAGATGTTGCTTTATTGCAGTGTGTGGTTATTTCTCAACCTTTTACAAATGATATCAAAATTATACAGCTGTTGTAGCAGTTTTTTACCACTGTCCAATAGAGATCACATATTGATACTTTGCAACTGATGTCATCAACATTCCCTGGAGGTGTGACGCTAACTGTCGGCACTGCTCTGTCTGAGGCTTTGTCAAGACTTTAACCCCTAAACCTAACCATGAACGCTTGTAATGATTGCAGACTTTCGCTTTATTTTTAAACTTTTGTGGCTGTGTGCACATTCTGAACAATCCATCCATAGAGATACATATAGAACACCCCCAAAAGTGATGTCACTGCAAAGTATTTCTCAAACTGTGGTAAGTGTACAACTAAGGCTAGATGAGCTCCTTCAGGTGGTACTTGGAGCTCTTCAGTTCGTGGACTTGCCTGCAGTGGAAATGATGTAGTCCACTTTTAGGCCTGGTTTAGTCCTAGATTAGACCTGGATTAATCCTGTTGCAGACCTGGTTTAGACCTGGTCGTACTTGGAAACTCACATTTTCTCTTTGGTGGTACTTGCTGTGAAAAGTTTGAGAACCACAGATCTATACAGTATCTGATTCAGCTGGTCTCATTACAAGATATTCCATAACCAAGAAACAATGTCATTTATAAGAACTAATAATGTTATTTTTGCTGTCAATCTAAAGGGGTTTCTGCTTTAATAAGGGGCCCACACTGTAATAAGGTCTGGACTATTGAAATTCAGTTAATGAACTCTCCAATCTTTCACAAAACTATTCAGTCTTATCTGTCTTTCTCCTTATCCACGGCCCCTAATTGAATTATTAATAGATTATAGTAGAGAACACAAGCTCACGGCACAAAGCCAGGGCTGTGTGTCTTATCTGCGGGTTATATTTAGACGTGTTAATTTAATGAAAATGGACAGGACAGACAGAAACCTATAGAGAACATATACTGCTCAAAAGAAGTAAAAGAACTGGTGAAAAATGGTGTATAACGTGTATAATAAATTAAAGTGGAAGAGTGAGGGGGAGGAGGGGTGGGGTCTGGAG
Organism: Taenioides sp. WSHXM2023; assembly: GCA_029959045.1. NCBI lineage: Eukaryota > Metazoa > Chordata > Actinopteri > Gobiiformes > Gobiidae > Taenioides > Taenioides sp. WSHXM2023. Next base: position 6,366,521 of record CM057086.1, on the reverse strand, counting down.
GACTAAAGGGGAGAGTGAAGGAGGAGGGGCAGGGTCTGGAGGACTAAAGGGGAACAAAAAGGTGGAGGAGGGGTGGGACTTGTAGGACTAAAGGGAGAGTGAGGGAGGAGGAGGAGGGCCAGTGCCTAGAGGTATAGGAACAGTGCGATTGGTCTAATCCACACTTTAAACTCTGCCCCTGCTGTCATCAGAACAGCATTGTGTAATGTCACATAGTACTTGAAACTGTAGTGGCCACTCCAGACAGTATTAACTTTGCACTCAAAAATAGCCAAAAATGACCAGGAACAGCACAGAATGCTATTACCCCAATACACTGTTTAGTAATACTGCTTAGTTACACTTTGAACATTCTTGTAATTTTGACACTTTCCCGTTTTAGACCTAATTTAAATAAGACATAGACACAGAAACAAGGGACGTGTTTCTTTCATTAAGATGTTTCAGTGGGCGTGTTTAGAGAGAAGAGAAAAATGTCCATTTCTAGATTAATGGTGTCTTGATAGCAGAAGAAAAACCTCCTTAAACATACATGAATCACTGTAATAAACAACACAACTTCAAGTGGGTAAATGAGAAAGGAAAGCAATTATAAGTAAATAATTAAACTGCTAAAAGTCAATTTAGCACATGTCTCCTTTAAAATAAACACTGCTTGAATACACATTTAACTTCAATTTTCTATGGATTAGGCAAGAAATCCTTTAGCAGCCAATTTCTGATCTACTAGTATGTTATAATGGAGTTTCCTCATCACAAACAGACCTGGAGCTGTGTTTTGTTTCATTCACATGTTTTAACACACAAACCCTGCATTTTTAGGCTGAGTTCTTCTCTCAAACAGAAAACACTCTACTCCACCTTCTGATGTCATGTGGTAATACAGGAAGTGCTCCATTGTGTTTTTAAACTCCATACATCTTCACTAGACTCATTTCAATCAGTTTCAGACTTGGGATTGCCAATCTCTACTGAACTAATGATAAAAGGTAGATGTTTGCTTGAAAACTACCACTTCATGACATCATAAGGTGGAACTTTGGAGATGTAGACAGGATGCAGGCTTACTCAAACATATGGGAATGAAACAAAACACAACTATGTTTTTTTTCTGAGAAGGTAGCAACATTATAACATGGCTTAAAGCTCACAAGAGTCCATTTTGTGTAATATGGGAGCTGTATGGGACCATTTGAAAAATTGGCATTCAATATTTTTTGTGTATTGCAATATTTTTGGAACCAGTATATCACATTTCAATTTTTATGACAGCCTTAGTGACATGGTTAAAAGTGCTCCTTTAAGAATAGATAAATGATAATATCTCTGCTTAAGGCCTGCATATGTTTCCATATATTACGTCTTAAGTTTGCAGTGGCCTGGGCGGTATCTGCTGTACAGACCCACGGGCTGCAGGATAATGAGGGGAGGGCTTCTCAACTTAAACAGAAGCTGGGCTCTAATGAGACTCACACTGTGTTACATGCACGAGAGGCTAAATGAAATGCAAACACTAATGTGCAGAGGTCAAACCGAGACAGCGTCTTGGTTTAAAAAAGTGGGACAATGTGGTTCACTAAATTATCTATGGTTTATATGCTGTGTGGATTTATACATATATACTCTGAGAAAAAAATAATACACAATACATAGTACATAATACTATAATGTAATTATTATAATATGTAATTATAATAATATAACTGGGCACAACAGTTTTCTAACGTGAAAGTCAGCGGACTTGTTTCTTTTATTAAGTCGTTTTAGATGCATATTGTGAAAACAACGCATATTGTGCTAGTAGTAGGCTAATAAAAATAGTAATTGGAATGGTGCATTCACTGCAAAACAACTACATGAGTAAATCATTTTATATATCTTTCCACTGGCTTAAAATAGTTTGCTTTAAGTTCAAAATTATGCATTACTGACTGACTAAACTTTTAAACTATAAGTACTTTCAGACAGCAGAATAATAAACAAAAAGACAACCTAATGGTCCAATGTAAATTTTCTGATGGAGCTAGTGGAGCATCCACCATCTGCTCATCTCCATGGAGATGTTATTGCTTTGCCTATACTATTCCACAGTATGGCATTGAACTTAAATCTCAGTTTGTTTCTATGGAGACTATCAGGTCAACTGTGGAACTGTGGAACATTCCAGGCAAAGTTTTAACATCTCCATGGACAACAGCAGGTGCCCATTCCTATTAGAAAAGTGACATGGAGCACCATAAAGGCAACTGAAATCCAATGATATTTTAGTTTGGGGCATGAAAGAAATACTGAAACTCTACTACCAAAGAAACAGTTCAAACTTCATTTCATTTTACCTCATGCATTTCTTTTTTGCAGTGTTGTTGTGCTCTATAATGAAGTCTTTTGTTTTCCCTCGTTTCCATGGGTGATCAGACAAACGCGTTAGTCACAGCCCACCTGAACACAGCTCGCCCGGGGCCCTCCAGCCCAGCACAGCCTCATTCCTGCTTCCTGGAATCTCGACCGCGTCCAACATTTTGTCTTTTTCGCTATTATTGGTCCCCTGAGGAAACAAGAACCAGGAGAGGCACAATGAGGAGGGGGGGCAAATTCAATAACACATGATGGAGCAGACTTGGATGCACAGAGCAGTGTGTGGAGGTAACTGATGTGATGGCTTTGACATACAACATAATGAGACTGAGGGCTTTCCCTTAATGCATATTCATTAAAGTGGATGCACAATACAAGGTACATTTTGGCTTTGTCGGGACATTTATTTTCATCGTTACTATATTAGCTGTTTCTTTATAACTCTGAATAAATTGTGCTGCCTGGAGGTCTGGAGATTGTGGCGTTTGCATGTTCTCCCCGTGTCTAGCGTTGTGTCTGAGGGTTTTTAACCTTTTATTGCACAGTATATTGTGAAACCTAAAATGACTTACCATATTTTTTGGACTATAAGTCGCACTTTTTTTCATGGTTTGGATGGTCCTGCAACTTATACTCATGTGCGACTTACATATTACAATATATAATTTCACATGTTCGTTATTTTCACACTGACAGCCGCTAGAGGGCGCTCTAGGCTTGTGTGCCAGTATCTGCTCCTCCTGGGATCATGTCAGTGGCTGGTAGGATTTCAGCAGATTTCAGGCTGTCCTGGTGGCGGGGTTAGTTGTATCGATCAGGTATGAGTTAATGTCCGGCTACTGAAGTTTGAGACATTTGTTCTTGTCATTTAAGCACCCACCTGCATTTAATGCATACGGGTCATTAAGACGTGTCCCACTCACTAATGTTCATTTAGCATCAGAACTTATTTTAGCACACGGTGATAAACTGTTAATCATATTCTGCAGATTACAAGCTGCAAGTAGTGAAATATGCAGCCGAAAACAGAAATCGAGCAGCGGAAAGAAAGTTTGGAGTGAGCGAGAAACTTGTGAAGGACTGGTGAAAAGCTGGAGTTGGTCAGAAGTGACAAAGAGGATGAAGAATTCAATGGATTTAGTGATTTGGAGTGAGATCCAGAGTTTGGTAAACTTGTTCTGTTGTTTATGCTCTAGTTATCTGAATAACTGTTAATATGTTACGTTAACAAACCAGACACATATTCAGTTGTTCTATTCTATTGGTATTACTATAACTTGCCTTTCAAGATGAAATGTCTGTTGTTGGGCTGGACTTATAGTCCAGTGTGACTATAAGTCGCATTTTTTTTATGTTTATGTTTTTTTTTTCTTCTGAAGATGCATTTTTTTGGCTGGCGCGACTTATACTCCAGAGCGACTTATAGTCCGGAAAATACAGTACTTGTTTGACACCATCCATATCAGAAATCCATCCATACAAGTAGGGAATGAGTTTTTAAACATAAATGGCTTAAAAAATAAAGATGGTGTCACATAATTTTATTTGTCAAATAAGAGACACTTACTGATACTAAAATTCTAGTATGAATATTAAGTTTTAATGTCTGATCTCTGAAGCTCAGTATAAACTTTTATCAGTCAATCAGCTTTTATTTACAGAGCCCTTTACAACACACAAGGCGACCAAAGCGCTTTACATTAAAATCTGCACAATATAAAACATGCAAACACATTTAACAACCAGTTTGAATAGATGAGTTTTGAGCCAGGATTTAAACAGGCCAAAGTCTGTGATGTCTGTGCACATATTGGGGAGCAAAGTCTGGATGCAACGACAGTGAAAGCCCCATCACCCCAGTGTGTGAGTCCGGCTCTGGGGACTTCCAGGAGAAGCTGGTTGTTTGACTTTAAGGCCTTGTTTGAGTTCCAAACAGACAGGAGTTCAGACAAATCGCATTGTCCCATGTAGGTGTTTGATTTTCTACAAATAATACTAGGTGAGAGTAACTAATTGAAACTGTTGACTAATGCTAAATAACATCTGAGTGTAATTTTATGTATGAGAGAATTGTTTAAGAGAAATCAACTCACTTATTGTAGTTCCAGCTAGGTCAGTTCTTTATGGTATGTTAAAACAAAGCTCAGATTAAAGTCTAACCTGAGTAACAAAACTTCAGACATCACAGTGCCTACAGTTAGCACCACACCACCAGGAAACGCTGATGACATGCTGCAAAGTGTCAAATCTGTTTTAGAACTCACCGCTACTTCCTGTATTTTGTACTTTTCTTCACTTTTTTCCCACCAACTCCCACTTAACTGATGTAAAACTATGACAATAACTATGATCCCTAATGACCACAGATACTACCCCACAAAAATCATAATTAGAAAACACATATTTGCACTTTAAACATGAGATGCGAGTAGACCGTGTGGGGCTTTATTGCATTGGCACGGCATTACAGCAGCTCAGTAGATTAAACGTGTAATGATTGAACTGAAGAGGCTCTCCAACGCCGCGGAAAGCTCCCAGCGCACACCACACAACAACATCATACACCCAATACACACGCATTTTCTGCACTTTAATTTCACCAAGAGTAGCTTTGCATTTACTTTGCATATCTCATTTCTCTTTGTGATGATGTATCCGTGTAAAGATGCTGTCCCACTATAGAATTAATTCGCATTTTACATTTCTGTGAGGGGAGGAAGTAATGCAAGAAGTGGAGCCAATGTGAGAGACAAATAACCCTGTAAACTACTTTAGCATATTGGGTTTCATTCAAAAGTGGGTAGACGTCAGTTACATTTGATTAAAGATTCACTGTGTAACTTTTTTCATCTCTGGAGGCGTTACTGCTTTGCCTAAGTACTTATCTATGCATGATTTCAAATGCAGCTGTTTAATTGTCTTGTATTCTCACTGTGATCAAGGTTGCCTCTCCGTAGATCTAATCTATAGCTTGGTCTAGTGTTGTCACCTCGAGATATTTAGTGTAATATATACCGTGGAACTTTCCAGACTCTCCAAACAAAAAGTTACACAATGCTCCTTTAAGTACACTTATATGAATAACTTCTCGGTGTACTTCTACTTACCGTATTTTCCGGACTATAAGTCGCTCCAGAGTATAAGAAGTATAAGAGTATAAGAGTATAAGGAGTATAAGAAGAAAAAAACATATAAGTCACACTGGACTATAAGTCGCATTTTTAAGGGGGAAATTTATTTTATAAAATCAGAGCCTAAGAACAGACATTTCATCTTGAAAGGCAAGTTATAGTAATACCAATAGAATAGAACAACTGAATATGTGTCTGGTTTGTTAATGTAACATATGAACAGTTATTCAGAGAACTAGAGCATAAACAACATAACAAGTTTACCAAACTCTGGATTTCACTCCAAATCACTAAATCCATGGAATTCTTCATCCTCGGTGTCACTTCTGACCAACTCCACCAACTCTAGCTAAATCGAGCTTTTATCCCGATGAGCTTTTTTTGTTTTCTTTATTGCAGTTCGAGGATCCTCCACTTTTCACCAGTCCTTCACAAGTTTCTCGCTCACTCCAAACTTTCTTTCCGCTGCTCGATTTCTGTTTTCGTCTGCATATTTCACTACTTGCAGCTTGTAATCTGCAGAATATGATTAACAGTTTATCGCTGTGTGATAAAATAAGTTCTGATGCTAAATGAACATTGTTAACATGTGTTAAATGCAGGTGGGTCTGTAAATGATAAGAAGAAACGTCTCAAACTCATACCTGATCGATACACCTAGCCCCACCCCCGGGAGAGTCTGAAATCTGCTGAAATCCTCCGAGACACTGACATGATCCCAGACAGGACAGCGGCTCTTTCTGCTGGAGACATGTGCAGTACAGCGCCAAGTGCCAGTGGTACAGAAGTAATAGCGTGACAGGAGGAGCAGATACTGGCACACAAGCCTAGAGCGCCCTCTAGAGGCTGTCAGTGTGAAAATAACAAACTATTGTAATGTATAAGTCGCACCTGAGTATAAGTCGCAGGACCATCCAAACCATGAAAAAAGTGCGACTTATAGTCCGAAAAATACGGTACACATACTTTTACCCTGATTTGAGTAATACTGTATATTGCATAGTGATGGATAGATCCTTTTTTCCCCCCCCGCTATTTTGTGCGTAAAAACCCCCCCAAAAAAACGCAAAAACGCCTGGCTCCAAATTTCCAAATTCACCCTTGTAACTGCTAATTTCGTGAGCTTCGTTTGCGTGGCGCCAAACGCTGTGGGTGACGTCACGCTCACTGCTCTTCCCTGCGTGAGTACGTATGTGACAGATGTTTTATGTGACAAAATGAAATGATTTGAACATTTGTGTTTCTTGCAATGCTCCTTCAGATATGGTTTAGTTTTCCGTTCAGTTGCGCAAATTCCAAATGATAAATTACAATTACAATCATCCCTGTACCAGATCCCAGAAGCTTTCCCCCCATGCATCAAAACTGGTCTTGTCTCAGCTCCAGATATAAGCATAAGCAACTCTTGAAAAAAGTATTTTATTGTCCTATATCCAGGAAGTGCATGTTAGCTTGCGAGTTGTTCTTAGTTATACCATCACGGCAAAACTCTGGTCTCTGAAAGTTGCTTATAAACGTCCATAAATAGGATGCTCTGAATACATTCTGAATTCATAAGGTAAGTGAGGAATAACTTTGCATTTTCGACCACTGCAAACTGTTTAAAATGATCTAGTTCTGTTTTTCATGTTTCTAAGACAGTAAAAAGCAGGTACGGCGCCTTTAACATGAAATAGATAGAAATGGAAATATAAAATAGTCTGTTTTCTGTTTTTGTTTTGCTCCAAACAAAGAGAAAATGAATGGGCAGTCTATTACAGCGCCATCTCTTCTTCAGGCAGGACAAATAGGTCTGCTGCTTACGGACGCTCCGAGATTGCATAATTAACCAGCATGATGATATGACAAGGCTGTAAATTATTAAAGCGACATGTTTAGCGTTACCGTGATTACAACAGGTGAGGCGCTGTGACAGAACCTTAGCCGCGGTAATTTAGAAGCAACCACAGAAGACATGGGGTCACTTATGGAAATGGGCCTGTGTAAATAAGTGATAGACGCTCATTCGCGCTGTAATTTGTCCCTGGGTGGATCATAGTAAGAGCGCGTTGACAAGCTAATCCTCAGCCAAGCGTGTAATTAAAAAGAGGAGAGGGTTTATGTGTGGGAATGGTGGGAATGGAAGGAGGAGTGAAGAAGAGGAAGGGATAAGGATGTGGTAGGTTATTTATCTCTTGTCAGGATTACATTGACACAAATATTTGCAGAGACAGAAAATGTTAAACAATCTTGAAAAGACGTGTTTTTTTTTTTTTGTTGGCAATATTTTTTTGTGAATTGCCTTCAGTTTTTACCATAGACTGTGTAAAGAGGTGGACTAAAGGAGTGTGACGTCACCCACAGCGCTCGGTCAAATGAAGCTCACAGAGGTTAACAGTTATAGGAGCGAATTTGGAGTTCAATATTAAGAGTTGGAATGTATTTACTTTCAAATAGCGAAATAAAAATGCCAGGATCATGCAGAGCGGGTTAATACGAACATTTTAAGACCAAAATGATGAGGCTCGCTGCAGCAGTTCCAGAGAAGGGGGTGATAGTTTTCATTTTAATGTGAATTGGAGCCAGAGTCGATGAAGCCGAAAGCCCCCCTATGAACACTTATTTGGAACACAGCGGCTAGTGGGTTAGCTATGTCCATCTATATTTACTATGGTTTTCACCTACCTGGCCTATCCCCACCCATGGCGTGGTAAAGTTCAGACTCCGGTCAGGCACAAATATTTCATAAATGTTGCATAGCCAATTTTTCCAAAATTTCCAAATGAAATCACCAGATAATCAGTTCTGCAGTGTTAAACTTTTATGCTATGCAGAAACATGGAAACACAATGCAAACATTAACATTAGTTTTACTGCTCAAGAAAAATTACTAAATGGATTTGAACAGCACATTTTAAGGAACCTTTGCTCAGTACAAGCGTTCATGGTTCTGTTTAGATGTTTGATTTTCAACAAAACTGTAATGCTATGTGAAAGGGTCATTTCTTTATGGTCAGATTCTGTTAAAACAAAGCTCAGATTAAAGTCTACCTTCAGTAACAGAGCTTCAGAGAGAGACAGAGCAGAGCCTTCAGGTAGCATTGCATCCCCAAGGAATGTTGATGACATCAGCTGCAAAGTATCAATGAACAAACAAAGGTCAGCATGGACCCTGAGTGTTCACACTCAGGGTCCGCACCTTCCTCTTTTAGGAGTCCAAAGCAGTCCGTTGGAAGTACTCCCTTCCACAGCGGTCTAGGATGGTTGAGACCTGAGACCGGCTCATGAGGGGTGGTGCTAGTCCCACGCAGTCATTGGAGGACCATCAGCACGGCAATAGTGATGCAACAAAAAGTTCAGACAAACAGATAACATGAACCAAAGTCCACCAACATCCTCCTCGGTCACGGTGAAAGTGTAAATCCAAATGTGGTGTATATATGCAGTGTGGAGCGCGTGTGCGTAAAGATGCAGCCAAATCAGATCGCATTAAGTTCTCCATAATCCTCCATCTCCGTCCAGGTGTAGTAAAAGAGTAAAGTAATTTATCAAAACAACAGCATGTGCTCTGCGGCGATGTCTTTGCGCATATGGAGAAAACAAAAGTGAAACTTGAGCACATGTCAGTCCACGTGAGGATCAGCTCAGCTCTGATTCATTTGCATGCATATTTGTTTGGAGTCATATTTGAACATCAATCAGTGTTGATGCTCCTTTAGTTTAGCGCCGGTCTTTTGACAGCTGTCCAGCGACTCGTGGCGCAGGCTTATGTCACTCCATTGGGTGTATTTTATAGACCTGTGTAAAAAGCGGTCTGGGCCCATTGTCATGGAAACGCTCCCCGGGTGCGGGCGGCCCCTTCCTAACTGTTCCGTGCCAAAACCGCCCCAAGCGAACCGCACCAGTGGAAACAAGGCTTATAATTACTGATGGCAGCTTCAAAATGCTACAAAAATGTTATTTTATGTAACAGTAACAGCGAGTTCCACAAAAAAGGCTCGTGGGTAGTGAGGAGGTTTGCAGCTGGAGGCAGACACCTTTTGAAAATGTGCCTCATTTCAGTGCAGCCAACATGACGAAATCCTATTATTTCATCTTTGCAAAACTGTAATTTGAATCTGTTAATGTTCCAACCAATGTTCACTCATCAAAAACATACCAGGAGTTATATTTTAGTTCATTTGCTCATGTTTCAGCAATTTTGCATATCTAGTACAAAATGATGTGCCCTGAATACACAACATTCTGGGGTACCTGCACTATCTTCATTATTATATTAACCTTTAGCTTTCACTTCCTGGTAACTATATTGCAGCCTTGGAATTTTCTATTTAGACCCAATCAGATCAAGGGAATCAGTCGTTTCAAAAGCTTAAATAATGTATACAAAAAAAAAAGAAAGAGTAAAATTTCCTGACTTTACTTTACTTTTCTCAAGTAACTTTTTGCTTTTGCTTGTGTGTTTTCTTCTGAAACAACACAATTTCACAGTGCCAGCAGACAGCCGCACACCGTGATAATACAGTCAATGCAAAATACAAAAGACAATTTTTCATAACTGTCAACTTTTCCACAAACATTTATCACAGAAAATACCAAGGCTGAAGTGCCCAAAGTCATTTTTAAAATTGAAAAATGCGAAATCTGGTCCTTTAAAATGACCATGAAAGTGCGTCTGTTTGTACACCAATGAAACCTTCTCCAAATATAATCAGTCACGGTGTGTTTACTCGCTTTATTTCCTATGTGTGAAACAAACAGTGCACCTAATGATTTCAGAGGCTTTCTTCTATATTTACTTCTGGCTTTACTGCTGTCTAAAAATACCTTCAGAGGCTGTGCGGCGACAGGCACAGAATGGTGATCAGTCTGTGGTCCGAACAGGAGTCCGTACAGAGATACACGGGGAGACAGAGAGCAGATAGAAGAGCAGAGATAGAAGAGGAGACAGAGTGAAGAGATGGAAAAGGAGTGATGGAGAGAGAGGATGTGTCAGCAGTGGAGGCCTGTCCTGCATTCAAAGCGGGGCTGGGCACTGACACAATGCAGAAAAGTGAAACCTATGGGGCAGAAGAGAGGGAGGAAGTTGAGTAGCATCAGTATATAAATAGTACGGGAGCATGGGAAGGCATCTGGCAAACGGATACAGAAGGATGGGAGGGCATCTAACATGATATGGGGCAGTAGAGGCAGCAAGAAGCCTTTCATTTCCTCCCTGTGTCTGGGTGAGTTTCCACCAGGGACTCTGGTTTCCTCCACCAACCCACAACATCCACCATATAATCCTCCAGTGAAGGTAGTCCTGACCAAGACTGGTGTTTGAGGAAATTGCACTGTTGTGGTGTCCTCCAGCTCGCTCCTTATCTTGGTGCCTTATTTTGGCCTATGTCATCAGAGGTATAATACATCCTACAATAGAAAAATAGTCAGACTGGACTGTACTAGACCAGTCTTTTCCTGGGTTAGAACTGCAGCGTTGTGCTTCTTCTCTTCAGCTCTCAGACTACTACAGTTTATTCACTTATTCCAGATCAAGATGTGGAGATAGGTCCCTGGGCGCTGCTCCTGAAGAGATTCCCCAGCGGCACTGAAGGATGGGTCAAATGCAAATGAGGACAAATTTTCCTATGGGGATAATAAAGTGTACCTTAACGTCAATATACAGTACAGGAGTATGGGAGGGCATCAGACTCACAGGGCTAAAGGAGGATGGCAATAATAACAAGTTGTTCTGCTGCTATCACCAAATAAAGATGGCACCCCTTATGTTTGTTTTTACAGTCACCTTGGTAACCCTGTATTATTAATATCATGCTTTTTATGAGCAAATGATGGATTATTTGAAAGTGTGAAAATCTAAATAAATTTCACCTTGCAGCTGGGTGTTATAAAAAAGCAGTATCCCTGTCCTGAGGCGGAGGGAGTGTGAGAGACACTCTGCACCCAGCACCACGCTCCAGTGTCAGGGTTGATTTAAACTTCTGCTTCTGCCTTCTCCACACTGTTCCCTGTACGACAGACGTTCATGACTAAATCACTTTTTGACATGCCTTGAAAGCCTTGTTAACATGAACTAGTAGAAGTTCAGTAGAAGTGCACACTGTTGATGTGTCATTGGGCAAGACATTTGATCCACCTACTGCTCAAAACAATATTATTATTAACTGGATTTTGTCCTGGAAAAAAAAAAAAATCCAGTTGGCCAAACAATATTGATTCTTTGCAGCAGATGTCATCAACATGTGATGCTAAATGTAGGCACTACTCTATCTGAGGCTTATTAGACTTTAATCTGAGCTTTATTTTAACAAAATCTGACCAGAAAGAGCTGGTTTAGTTGGAACTTCAACAGGTGAGTTTTGTGCTGTTAAACCAGTCTCTTACACATTATAGAATTATAGTCACAAATTAGCTATCATTTGTTTTTCAGTTAATCACTCTCATCTTTTTTGTTGCAAATCAAACTCCTAAGCAAGACCGTGAATACTCGTATTCATCACAGACTCCTTTGAGTAAAAACATTTTTTACTGTCTTTGCTAATATGTGCATTGTGTCACCATGGTAACTGCTGAACCTTCCAGCATAGAGATACATGTACAACACCGCTGGTATGATGTCACTGCAAAGTATTTTGGAGCATAAAATGAACTTGCATAGAACTATGCAGTGTGGTTTGTGTGAGCGAAGGATTGGTGGTGGTCATAGGGGCGGATGGAGCAGATTGGAATCCCCAGTCTATCCCATATAATGCAATGCAATGTAAAGCTGTTTGTAGTGTCAGTGCTATTATTGTTACAACAAAAGAGTTGTTGTAGTGGCCTCTTTATAAATACAAAAAATGTTCCTCTGACTATGATATGAGCTAAAACTCATCTGTGTCCACGGCGAATGATCTGAAGTAAAGTTTTAATAGTCTACTTCCATGGAATCATGCAGGTGACGGTATTGCTTTAAATAAACATAAAGATGAGCCATTCAATCTTTGAAAGTCTTTGAAATGACCAATCCCAAAGGCCCCCATTAAAGACCTGCTCTAAATCCCATTATAGTCCCCATGGACTCTCCGCTTGCCTTTACCTGCTGATCCCTGCACCATGGATCTTTCCCTGTTTGAATACCTGTGTGGATGTGATTGGGCCTTTGATTCCGTGGGCATTATTCCTGGGAGAACAGCACTCCCAGGCCTGAGCTCCTTCCTTTGAACTGTTGGATTTGTGTGCTTAGAGGCCAGCGGACAGAAGCAGATCGGATGTGTTTTCTCGATGCTCTGATGTGTGCTGCCTTATAAAGATGAATGGGCCCCTGTGGATCACTGGCCCTGCAGTTGGAGGACACCACAGTGTATTGTGTATTCAGGTCAGTGCTGGTGCTTTACATGACTGAATGCTCGCCCAAAGTTTGTCGACAATATGAGCTATAGTCCGGTGTGAGAGTGAAGGATGGGGTTTCATGCGGCACTATACGGCCACAGGGAGCAGTAGCTCAGCTGGTAGAGCGTTTGTCCTCCGATTTGAAGGTTGGCAGTTTGAATCATTGTTGGTAGATGAATGCTTTTGTTGTGTCCTTGGGCAAGACATTTAACCTGCCTTGCCCTCAGTCTGTGTGCACACTGATATGAACGTTGCCTGAACAGCCAGTACCTTCTACATTTTGTCTGGAATCGGACAATAGAACAAAGAAAAACCTCTGTTCAAGATGAGATGATCCAACCACATCCGGTAATTCACTAGCAAGGATCACGCCAACACAGATATTTATTAATGAATGAATGATGGATGACTGGACAAATGAGGTAGTGATGGCTGGGTTGAGACTCAGGGTGGGGGCTCTGTCTCAGTCATCAACTGGCCCAGCTGGAAGGGGACGCCCTACGTAGATGTCTTATAGCTGAAAGATGAACGAGATGGGGGTGGGAGGGAGGGGTCGAGTTAGCCGAGACAAACTGGGATGATGGGATAGGCAGCTACAAATGGCTTCTGGGAAATTTGAAGTGAGGCTGTGGTGAGCTGGTGAGGAGGAGAGGGAGGCTGAGGTGCGGTCCTGCTTCTGAATCTCAGTTAATCATATTTACTCCACTTTGTATCAAGTGTCTCTCAAATGTGGAAGACATCTCCTCTTAAAATATATAACTTAATTTACCTGATATAAGTAATAGTTTGCTGCTTCGATGTCCTCTGAAATCAGGGAGAGAAGACACAGCTCCAGATCCACTTGTCTTTGTAAAGTTTTGTCAAAGTGTGTGACTGTGGATGGTCAGGTAAGTATGTATGTGTGTGTGAGTGGTTCCTTGATGTAAAGAGCTTTGATGGTTTATCATTGAACATAGGTTTGGTTGGACTATGCTGGGGTGTTATTGTTGTGAGGTTATTCTGACAATTAGCTGAATGTCTCTCAAGAATCTTTAACCCAATCCACAGCTCACTATCATCCACTATCCAAGGGCCAAAGATACTTAAAAAGTGCTCTCCACCAGTTTTCTTGTTGGGGTCCTCTGTAATACATATGTAATCTTCAAAGCGTTATCAAAATGTTCCAAAATGTTCCTTTTTTTGGCTTTCTGAGCGTCAGTAATTATAAATGTCATCAGTAGAGCTCGCGTTTTCACATCACATCAGTGGAAATTTGAAGAGGCTAAATACTGGCAATTAGCATTCATTCAAAAGTTTTCTAACACTATAATGTGATAAATGCATTTACGGGGTGGCACTTAAGTGATTAAGCTTTGTTTTAACTTTAGGCTGAAGCCATTCCACTAACACAGTTCAGCCGCACCTCATCGGAGTTAACTTCAACCAGGCTTATCCAATCTTGCATTAGGCATGTGCACGGGGTACATAAGAAGCCCAGAACAAGCGACTGTCGAAAACGCGATCATGTCGAAGATTCGGGCAGATTATTTCAGCGCCTCAGAACAAAAATTACATTTGGAACTGTCCGAGGAATATAAAACCACAAATTACAAAGAAAGGAAATACACTTACACAATACACAAATACACAATAACCAAGGCGAAAGACATGGCATGGCAGAAGATTGTCGACCTCTTAAATGCATAAGTTAAGTTCTATAACAATGCTGAATGTTGAGTTTTTAAAAGTATGTGTTTGTCAGCATTATCAAGATAAGTCAATGGAGAGAGGAATCGCTACAGTGTGTTGCGTGGGAGACCTGCGTTCGATACTCAAGGAGTGCAGTTGATGTTATTACAAATTTTCATATTTGTAGAGCAGTCTTGTTAGTTGTAATTGCACCAACTAATATGTCAAATTGTGTTATCTTGTCTTTGAGCAGGTGTGCTGTAAGACAAAGCATACAAAAGCACTGGGTCATGAGGTGTGCTTGTTACTTGCCTACATTTTGTGTTTCAAAAGTAAAGCTTTACCTTTAACTGTATTGCTTGATGGCGATGTCACATAAAATATAAAGTGTCAATGGGGTCAAGTGTTAATGTTAGGCCTGGCTGATATAAGTGCTATGATGAGATGAATAAATGTAGGTTAAATGGCATGGCATTCATTCACATTTGTGTAATGTGTGACAAATGTAAACTGGTGAAAATATTACATATACTTAACTTGAGCATAAATATCGTCAGAAATGAGAATCGAACCTGGAAAGTAATGGAACAGAACTATAGCTAAAACTAGCAAACTTAATGAAGTTATCGAGGATTTGTGGTTAGCGGGCTTGATGGAACACCCCCCAGTAGTGGCCTGGCTGTTTATTGTGTTGTTCTACAGCTCTTTTGTTTACTTTTTACACTGTGCATATGGACGTTTTGCACATCCACTTTGCTTCAAACATGGCTGATGTCCATGGTAACGTTTTTTGACAGTATGATTGGGAAGTAAGTTATAGACATAGACTGTATATATAAATGGACATAGCTAACACAGTAGCCGCTGCATTCCAAATAGGAAGTTCGGCTCGTCTGGCTCCTTCTGACCCTGGCTCCCATTGACTTACATTGGAATATTGCTGTCCTTTTCTCTGTAACTGCCGCTGTGAGCCTTGTCATTTTGGTCTTAAAATGTTTGTATTAACCCACTCCACCTGATGCTGGTGTTTTTTTTTTGTTTTTTTTTTCATTTTTTGCTATTTTGTCTGTCAAAAAAATCCTATTCATAATACCGCCAGCATTGAGAGCATTGAGAGCTTCATTTGAGTGACGCCGAACGCTAAGGGTGACGTCACACTCGCTTAGTGCACTTTTTTATACAGTTTATTTGCCTGGAAAAATCCAGACTCATCGCTGTACCAGCGGCTGAGTCTGGTCACTGGTGGTCCAGCAAATTTTCCTTGGCGGGCAACAATGAGCAAACAGACAGCAAAATAAACCAATCAGAGAAGAACTAACGGGCAGCGAAGTGAACCAATCAGAGAAGGGCGGACGTGACGTCGGCAACGCGACACGAAAATCTACAGTGGGAAAGTAAACAAACAGTAGCAAAGAACGGAGAGCTAATTCAACATGGCTAGCGCTACAGAGATCGTTGTAAATGACGTGTGTCGTTGTTGCGGTAAAAACATGAGACGTGGTGTAACTGGAAACTTTTATAAGTCACGAAGCTCACCGTTGTTGCAACGACTTGTGAACTTGGGTCTTGCATTAAGACTTGAGTTAAATAGATCGATTAGAGTGTGCAAGCCTTGTGTAAGCCTTGTCGGGCGCTTGGAATGGGACCTAACCATTTTTCACAAATGGCAACAAGACGTGGAAACTCTCACTACTGAAACAATAACAGAGGATTCATCTGGACCTGGTGACAAACGAGAACGCTCAACTCCTTCTAAAACTCCAAGAGCACTGAAGAAGATCCGGCGTAGTAAGATAAGATAAGATAAGATATGCCTTTATTAGTCCCACAGTGGGGAAATTCCAGTGTTGCAACGCACAGTTCAAGAACAGCAGGAAAATGGAACATGCAATAAAACAAGATAATAGATAATAGCTAAAAAAAGAATAATTTAGAAATAGACTTAAAGATAGACTCTAATTTTGTTTTGGTGGAGCAAAAATATAAAATACAAAATATAAAATACCAAAAAATACTACTATGTACAATAAAAGTAACAGTGCAGCATATGAACAGAGTAAATCTCAGTAAAGTGACTTCAGTATATTATGTTATTTACAGTAATGACTATGTTTATGTACAGACAGGATAAATATCAGTAAGTGACATGAGTGAATTGTACCAGAGGTCTTCAGTATTGCACATAGGTAGAGTTGAATGACACATGTTCAGTGTTAACAGTGTTCATTATACAGTCTGACAGCAGCAGGAAGGAAAGACCTGCGAAACCTCTCCTTCCCACAGCGAGGGTGAATCAGTCTGTCACTGAAGCTGCTCTCCAGGGCAGACAGGGCGTCCTGCAGGGGGTGACACTCATGGTCCAGCATAGAGATGACCTTAGCCAGGACCCTCTTGTCCCCCACCTGCTGCACTGAGTCCAGAGGACAGCCCAGGACGGAGCTGGACTTCTTGATGACCTTGTCCAGCTTCTTCCTCTCCCTCTCTGTGATGCTGCTGCTCCAGCAGACCACACCGTACAGGATGGCTGATGCCACCACAGAGTCATAGAAGGTCTTCAGGAGTGGCCCCCTCACTCCAAAAGACCTGAGTCTCCTCAGGAGATAGAGCCGACTCTGGCCCTTCCTGTACAGTGCATCTGTGTTGTGAGTCCAGTCCAGTTTGTTGTTCAGATGAACACCCAGGTACTTGTAAGAGTCCACTCTCTCAATGTCCCTTCCCTGGATGTTCACTGAGGTGACAGTAGAGTGGCGTCTGCGGAAGTCCACCACCATCTCCTTGGTCTTCCCTGCATTGATGATGAGGTGGTTCTGCTGACACCAGTCCACAAAGTCCTGCTCTAGTCCTCTGTACTCCACATCGTCATCATCCTTAATGAAGCCAATGATGGCAGAGTCATCAGAGAACTTCTGCAGGACGCAGTTGTCCGTGTTGTGTCTGAAGTCTGCAGTGTAAAGTGTGAAAAGAAAGGGCGCGAGGACCGTGCCCTGGGGCGCCCCCACACTGCAGGTCAGTAGGTCAGACACGCAGTTCTTGGCTCTCACAAACTGGGGTCGGTTTGTGAGGTAATCCAGGATCCAGTCTGCCAGGTCACAGTCCACACCGGCGGTCTCCAGTTTGTCCCTCAGGAGCAGTGGCTGGATGGTGTTGAAAGCACTGGAGAAGTCAAAGAAGAGAATCCTCACAGTGCTGCCGGGGTTCTCCAGGTGAGACAGTGAGCGGTGCAGCAGGTAGATGACGGCGTCCTCCACTCCGATGCCAGGCCGGTATGCAAACTGCAGCGGGTCCATCGCTGAGCTCACGGTGGAGCGGAGGTGGCCAAGGACCAGTCTCTCCAGTGTCTTCATCAGGTGCGATGTTAGAGCCACCGGCCTGAAGCTGCTGGGGTCTTTAGCGTGCGGTGTCTTAGGCACTGGTACCACGCAGGAGGTCTTCCAGAGTTGTGGTACCACCCTCAGCTTAAGGCTCATGTTGAAGACATGCTCCATAACTCCGCACAGTTCGTCTGCACAGGACTTAAGGAGCCTGGAGCTGATGCCGTCTGGTCCTGCTGCCTTCCTGGGTCTGATCTTCTTGAGCTCCAGTCTCACCTGGGCTGTAGAAAATGACAGTGGCAGGCTGGGGGGATGGGTGAGTCCATGTGTAGTGGTGGGCTGAAGAGCAGAGGCAGAGGTGTGAAGAGGTGCAGGAGTTCCCCATTGTCCAGCTGGGGAGGTGAGAGCTGGCAGCTGGGTGGGGGGAGTGGTGGGTGATTGATCAAATCTCAGGAAGTGAGAATTGAGCTCGTTTACCCACCGCAGATCCCCCTCCGTCTGGGCAGGAGGCGCTTTGAAGCCTGAGATCGTCTTGAGGCTTCTCCACACCCCCTGGATGTTCTTCTGCTGCAGCTGTTGCTCCATCCTTCTCTTTTGGCTGGCTTGGCTTGTCCTGATTTTCCTCCTCAGCTCCTTCTGTGCAGCCTTCAGCTCCTCCTTGGTCCCTTGGTCCCCCCACTCAGTCCGCAACAAGGCGAAGCATCACACAGGTAAGCGTGCTATTGCTAAACGCTTTACTGAGTGCTAAGTCTGTAGGCTATAACTAAGTAAACATTAGAGACATGGAAGAACCCAATTCACTAATGCGTTACTTCTTACGGATCAAGGTATTTGTCACTCTGTAGAATGAAAATAATTAACCTATAAAACTACGTTGTGCTTTTTTAAATGCCCGTTCGTTTACAAGTTGACACATACATTGCTGTTAATCGATGTGTTATAACATATTCCCGATCTATTTGCACAGTAATAAAGAGAAAATTAGGATGATATGGGTATTGACTGAGTTGAAAGATGTATCTTCTCCCCCACTATCCACAGCCTTGATGGATCAGTAAATGGTCTTTTTAACAAATGGTTATTAATTGTAAGTCACATCCTATATTCTTTAACATTTATGAACATTGTGTCTTCTATTTCACAGGTCATTACTGAGAACACAAGCAAAACTGTTGTCAAGGTTTCCTCTCCGTCTGAAGCTGGGATCATTCAGAACATAACTAATAAAAAGTTGAAAACTGCAGCCAACTTGATTTCAGCTCATAAAGAACTTTAAGTTAAAATCAAAGATTCACCTTATCATTAGTGAAGAATGTAAGTGCCTCTCAAACCCAAACAACAAATTTATGCTGTGGAAAACTACACCAGAGGATCTCCTTGTGGACCTTGAAAACATGTCTCATTTTTTGCTGTCCATTTTCCAATCAGTCAACAGCAAAAGTCTACCAGCTGCTTGCACTGCACTTTGTATAGCACTACGAGGGAGAGAGCCTCGGATGTCAGCCTTTGCTTATTATCTAAATAGTATACTGCAACATGGAGACACTAAAAAGGCTGCCTTTAAGAGGTTAAGCAAAATGGCCATCAAAACATCATACCAGCATGCAATCGGCAAACAAAAGGAGTTAGTAGCCATGTGTGGAGAGAGACTACAGGAGCTCCAAGTCTCCACTGAACTTTACCTGACCTCTGGGGCAGGAGGGCTCTCTGAGGACATACCCAGTGTGAATGATAACATGGAGGACCTCACACTGTCAGGTGAGATACTATTTCACTAAAATATGACAAAAAACTAAAACAAATACTGCTTTATTATTTGTATGTGAATGAATTTGTAATTTGCTTGATCATACTTTATTCTACAGATGACAATCCTGAAAGCAAA
This sequence comes from Taenioides sp. WSHXM2023, assembly GCA_029959045.1. Classification (NCBI taxonomy): domain Eukaryota; kingdom Metazoa; phylum Chordata; class Actinopteri; order Gobiiformes; family Gobiidae; genus Taenioides; species Taenioides sp. WSHXM2023. The sequence continues at coordinate 6,346,821 of CM057086.1, read as the reverse complement.
TTCCTTCATCTTCAGCCCATTTGCTGTCTCAGAAGCTGCAGATGTGAATGTTCCACATGCTACCATACAGCTTCAGGCGCCATCCACATACTCCATGATATTTGATAATATGGACTTCTTCATGAAGGCACACCAGCAGTCCTCACTGATAAACAATAAATCCCTTCACTGAATTCATATTGCTGTAGAAGATCATGTCGAAACAAACCACCTCAGTAATGTAAGACCACATGTGGACATTGGTATATATGATCTTGAGGTTTTCAAGCATCTTTCCAAGGTTGTGGTATATTACATTCCACATGAGTATTCTGAGTAAATGTTGCTACGCTCCACAGACGTATGTACACATTTACCACACTGTTTTACAGCAGCAACATGTAATTCATGCATTGAATGTGTTGCAGTGACAATAATTATTTACTTTGATTACAGTACCTCCTTGGTGTGCTATTTAATAAAAATCTGTAAAAGGCATTTCTCAAAACACTGTTTATTTTTAGTGTCATACAAACAAATACAATTAGTTCAAAGCCAATCCCAGTACAAGGTGTTTTGCTGGTGTACAATTGTTATGTGTCCAAAACTAATGTGTTCTGAAATTGCTCCAAGAGGTTCTGTAAGAGCAACTTGTCTTCATATGTCACCTCTCTTCTGACAAGATGCGCAGAAACACCACTTTGAGGCAGTTCATACACTGGGGTGGTCTCCTGACAACCTTCTGGGTGACATTGGCATACTGTGTGACAGTAGGTGCAACACAGATGACCTGGTATAATTGCTGTGGTATACTCAAATCAAAATGACTGTACAAAGCCGTTTTGTATTTAGCAGCTCCATGACTACCTGATCTACCTTTGTGTGCTGTTTGATGCGATAAAAAACTATGTGTTTACCATCTCTGCCTGCCCTACCCATCTCCTGCACAATGGCTTGCACATCCTCTGGAACACCGTACATAACAACATGAGATATGTTTGGAGATATGTCTTTGACTTCCTGTACTATCCAGTCCATACAGTCCAGCTGAGGTCCTGATACAGGAATCTGTCCAAGTCTGATGTTGGTCCGGTTTGGGCTTTCAGTCACAGTGACCGCCTTTTCCAGATGAAGCTGCCTTATCACTCTGTCTCTTGACTGGACATCAGCAGAGGCAGTTAGGGCCATTATAGGGGTACCTGTGAGACAACACAAACAAAAACATCAAAACAAAACATTACAGGTTCTGAAAGAGTAAAAAATGAATTGAATACCAACCTGCTTTGCCTGGAATTTGCCTACTCTTGCAAAGCACTCCCTGAAGGCACTTTTTCCTTTGTCAGCCAGTCCACTGGTAGGAAAAAAGTAAAAAAAAAAAAAAAAGAAAAAAACATGAGTACAACAGATCTGCATAGTAAATGAATTGTAGCCAAGCAGCGATACACTCTACATAACTTTATTACATTACATAACTCATCAACTTGTAGCTTCTGCGCTCATGTGGTCCACGGAAAATGTTTTTTTCCTGAGTTGACAGCAGTGTGTTTACGTCACACAGTATATGGAGAATCATTTGTCTTTTATCTTAATCACTTTGACTAAACGCTACTACATTTAGGGGTTTAATGACAGTTACCCAATGCCCATATCATAAGAGCAACAGATCTGCGCAAGACCCACACTACTGTATAAACATAATGAAGCTAATTACCGATATAGCTGTTTATGTTAAGTAGCTCACGTTAAAATAAATAACGTTTAGCTTTTGAAGAGGCTAACAACAATGCTGTATGCAGCTGTTAACGATATGTAGCTCATGTTTAAGTAAACAAATAAGGTTTAGCTTTTGAGGAGGCTAACAACAAAACATACTGCCACATCTGGGGTTATTGTTGTATGTTAAGCACTTTGGTCAACTGTGGGTGTTTTTAAATGTGCTACACAAATACATTAAGACACCCGGTGACGTCTAAATCCCGACTTTCTGAGATAAAAGCACGCGAATGCAAACGAGCCATAAGCTAACCCAGACTTCTCATCTCGGAAACGCGAGCACCACATGAACGCAGTTAGTTACGCTGTATAACAAAGTAATACCTTACCATTTGTATGTGAGATGAACCTCATCCACCACAATTCCAACAAGCTCCTTGATGTTCCACAGCAAGCGCCTCCATTTGTCATTTAACAGCCCAACAGTAACTCCGCTTTTCCGCTGAAAATCTCCACATCGCTACTGACTCCAATCTGCGTGGCGATAACTCCGATCTTAGAGGACTCTGTTACCTGCTGCTCCATGAGTGCAGAGGAGACACGGCGACTACAACGGGATGTTCCAACAAATGGAGCCGTTTGATAGATTAAGCTTTTCCCAAAGCCGGTAGGAAGCAATGCGAAAACATCTTTAAAAAAAAAAAAAAAAAAAAAAAAAAAGAAAGAAAGAAAGGCCTCTAGAGCTGTCAGCTGCTGTGGTTTTAATGACTCTATGCGTTTTTGGTCATTTAAGACCATTAAAGATTTGAAAGCTGAACGGAAGAAACTTTCAGCTCTCCAGTGCGCCATCTTGATTCAAAACTGAGGGGAACTTCCGCCGCCTAAGAGTGACGTTGCCGGCAAAGGATGCGTCACTTCAATGAACGAATCAGATTGCACGACCGTGTCGAACCGGGGATTTCAAACAGGGCGGAGGAGACGGGGACCAGACGGATATGGAGCTGTATTACAAATACAGAGAGATATCCTTCTGGATTTCCAGGCAAACAGTTTATGGTTATAGACCTCTGCTTACGTTGCATCAGCTGGCCATGTTTAACCATGAAGTCAAATTACAAACTTCAACTGAATTGTCAAACTAAAATTAGGCAGGTTCTTAGCAAAACTTTAAATATAACTGTGTGCTAGGTACTGTATGTTTAAGAGAAAGTACTTTAATATATAACTCTTATGTCATCCACTTGTAAGTTATTAAACTGTTGTAAAAGACTAGCTGTATTGTTCTTGAAGGGAACATTTCAAATGAGGTCGCTCTAATGGACCCCCTTTAGCTGTCACTAAACCACAGCCCAGGACTCACATTGTCCAGTTGTATCCATGTGTTTACTTCCTGGCAGAGCTGATCGATTCAGAGAGTAATCTGTGGACTGGGGCCGACCACTCTGTAAACAAGCTTTAGGAAGCTGGCTTCAGTCGTATTGGGACATACTGTGAACAGGTGCTTACAGCAGTCAATGTAATCACGGCTCAGTTTTCTGTTAGTTTAAGTCTAATCAGTTTCAAAGGTAGAAGAAACAAAACAGAAATGAATGTAGATTGTTGTTTAACTTACTTCAAGGGCATACAAACAGCAGGGTCTTATCTTGGCATTTTGAAAATACTCTTACATCACTTTCACACAGTATACTGCGGTGTGGAACGACCCCAGTGTGCACTAGATTTAGTTAGGTCTGTTACAAAGACTTTTACTCCTCTGGTGACGTAGGACTAGAAGTCTTTTGAACACATACACAGAGTCACACAGCAGCTCTGCAGCTCATTCATACAAATATATGTGAAGCGTTCTTTTACTCATTTCAAGCACCATTACTTTTACTGTGGACTGTGTAGGTTGGCCATGATCACACCACATTAGCCCGAGTGGAGCTGCTCCAGGCCTGGACTGGTAATCGGGCATACCGGGCATTTTCCCGGTGGGCCGACAGTTCTAGGGGCCGATGTTTTGTTTTTTTTTTACTTAGAGACCGGCCCACAATTTAGAGGTGGCAGCCCATTGGTCCATCTTCAATATAGACAGTGGACTAAACCAATCAGGATATAGTAGCTTACGAGAGCGGTCCCACCCCTTTCTCTGCACTGATCCCCGCCAGTTTTATAGTGTTGAGCTGGAAACATGAAAGCGGAAGAAAGGGGCTGTGGAGAAGTTTCGGGCTAAAAGATTAAAAAATCTCGCTATAGACGCTGCAAAATGTTTTAAAATAACAGACATATTCTCTGGAGGGGCTGCTGTAGCTTCCACGTCCTCTGCAGCCCAGGTTGAAGGTGGACAGGGAGAGAAGCAGCCAGAGACTGTGGACCGGGAACCCGAGGGACAGCGTTGCCTGTTAGAGTCGCAATGTGTTCCTCAAGGCCCAGTGATCTCTCTGTATTTATACCAATCTACCTGTAATTTGAACTGGGAACTGCTTACCTCTGACTAATGCCATACTGTGGAAAATTATAGAAATGATAATAGCATCTCCATGAAAACTATAGCAGGTTGCAGACCCTTCACCAGAAAAATTACACCTTCATGGGTTGAAAACAGAGGTGAGGTCTAGCAGAGTTGTATGCAAATCTTATTTCCAATAGCTCAAGGTATGTTTTTGCAAATGCCACATTAAAAGAGCTTTATGTAGTCAGGGAAACAGCTGCTGGCCCAAGACTCTAAACTGTCTCTGATGCGTTCTTGGACAGGTGTTTACTACTGTGACTGAGAGGGGCTTTTGTGAGTGATGTCCTGTGAGTCTAGATGTAAACAGGTTTGGAATAGGAGATTTATAGGGTAGTAAAGAAAGTGAGGAGCACACAGTATCGCACAGGTGTTATTTATTTGTTTATTTGGATATAAAACACAAAGAGTATTAAAAGGCCCATATTACAATATTTCCTGATCTGCGTTTTATTGTTTCCTCATTAGTGTTTTGTTTGATTCACACACGTTTAGCACACAAACCCTGCATATTTAGGCTGAGTTCTTCTAAAAACAACAACAAAAAACACACACACATTCTGCTCCTTGTAATGTCATGTGGTAAAACAGGAAGTGCTCCACTGTGTTTTTAAAACCTTCACTAAAATCATTCAGATAATTTCAGCCCTGGAATTGCCAATGTCTACTGAACTAAAGGTCAAAGGGTAGCACACAACTGCAGGTATGTTTTTGATGACTGACAGGTAACAACATTATAACATGGCTAAGAGCTCACAAGAGTCAATAGAGGCTTTGCACCGTCACATGACCCCCATAGCAACAGTAACTACACCGCCATGACACCGGGCATGCAACATCAAACATGGCTGCTAAACAGAACGAGCGTGTTCCATCTCTCCCGAAATATCTGGAATCTCTAGCCTCAGATGAGCAAAAAAACTCCTTGGAAAAGCTAAAATCAATCTCTAATATCGATCCTTACAATGTGAGCACCAATTTCTACTCAGATTCTATAGCATCATGGCCAGAAGTAGAATTTCTGGATATATCAAACTACTTTATCTTTGCATCCAGTAGCTACACCAAAGAGCAGATTCTTCTAGAATTAATTGATTTTTGCGAGCGGATCATTCTAACGTTCGCGAGTATCTTTTCATGGCCGATCCTTTCGAAGTTTGGCTCACAGAGTTCTTCGACTCGTGCCCCATATTGATCGTAGGAGCCCAATCTGGGTTCATTGGATCGTAAAATGGTGCGGGTTTTCTTGGATAAATTAATGAAATTTTAGTTCAGTAAGTGTGCTTCTTTCATTAAATAAGATATGAAAAATCTGAGTAGCAAATACCTCAATGAAAGTGACGTGAGCAAATTTCAGGTGTTATGATGGTACCATTCGAAATCTCTTTGCGGTTTATGTTTGCAAGCCATAATTCCCGTCTTTTTTTGATAATTCCCTTGTTTGAGCTTCCTGATGAGTAATTTCTAGAGGAACAGTGAAGAAACCTTATCCCTTTCAGAACCAGCCAAATACATAACAAAACCTGACCATGTTTCTCTGATGCTACTGAACTGAAGTCAATCCGGTGTCATGGCGGCATAGTTACTGTTGCTATAGGGGTCACGTGACGGTGCAAAGCCTCTATATAGGACTTAAGGTGCACTAGTTGAGTTGTCTGCTTGTACTGCAAAAAGCAAAATTACTGTTAACTAAACTGGACAGTAAGAAATACGTGCAGAACCCAACCAATCTATTCCCATTAGTCAGACTATTTTAAAGGTGCACTGCGTATTTTTGCTGCTGCAGTGTACACCTCTGCTTGTCTCATTAAACTCTTCTATCTCCATGGAGACAAGGATGTTTTCACCACAAGGACAAGTTACAGGCTGGATCTGTGGAGAAGCAGTTTACATGTTTTTCAAGGTATTTTAGGGCTATAAAAACACAAATACATGTTTAATGCCGCACTGCGGAACAATAAAGTCTCCATGATGTACCTGCCAACAGACGTCTCACGTAATGCAATGTTTTTCATCTCCTTCCTACCACCACACAAGAAAAGTTGCGCAGCGCACCTTTAACTCAGGTAATATGTAAATTACACTCACTCAGCCAGCGCAGTGAACACCATCATTAAATAAGAAGCAATTGGAAAACACTTGCTTCTGTCAGTGGGAGAATCTCTGAGTAAACAACATGGCCGTGTGGATTTACGCGCGAATCCTTCTTTCCGATTCCAGGCACGTTAAATTGGGTGATTGGTGAAGCGAAATTTCCCCCTAATTCGTCTCAATTCAAGGCCAACTGTTTAATATTGCAGGATCTGACTGCGGCAGGTGCGGATTATACAAAGGAGTCCCCTGATGGTTCACTGCACGGATATGATCTGTGTTTATCTCATTCGCACCAGAGAGCATCGTGTATTTTACACCAAGTACTACCTCTGATGATGTATCTCAGATAAAGAGCAGGGGTCTGTGTGGGAGACATCCAAAGTTATGATCCCCAAATGTTGAACGTTGTCATTGTTTTTTTGTTTGTTATATTATTTTATGGCTTAAAGGTCCTTCAACAGATAGCATCTTTGGGGCGATCGTAGCTCAGTTGGGAGGGTGTTTGTCCACTGATCTGAAGGTTGGTGGTTCAAATGCCACTCTTGATTGGTCTCTCACAGTTGAAAGCTGTCATTGGGTGTTTCCCATTTGCCAGGATCCTCGGCTTCTGAACCACTTCGGACAGATCCACTGCATCAGAGCTCTGCCAAGTGGTGTTCCAGTTCCCCCAAAGCCCTCAAGCCCTCTTTGCTCGACTCCTCCGTTTGGCTCTTTTACCAAGGATGCATGGGTGGATCCTTGGCCACCTCGGAGCGCTGCAAATTGGTCACAATGCACCACAACTTCATTTTTTTTTTAAACTTTATTTAAGCAGTGAAATGCATTTTAATAAAATAAAACTCATTCTACAATAAAAAAAAGAAGTGAGTATTTTGTTAGCTGCATTGCTGTAGATCACACTATTATCAGATCAAATTAATTAAACTCAGGACAAATGCAGCAAAATCTCCTAAAGAAGGAGATTGGGAATCATTCAAAAATGTTTCAGCCTGTGCATTTATTTCTGTAGGCTAATGATCTGCCCAAACACTCAGCCTTTATTCACATGTTTTAATGCTTATAAAAACACCTCTGAACACTTTATATTTGTAGAAGCATTGATGTTTATTAAAACTCAGAGTTTTATAGTGTTTGATCTGGTCATGTGACACGGTGCAGTCACTCCCTCCAGAGCTTGTTCCATGTGCCTCCAGGAGCTGTGAGCAGGACACTCGGCTCTGCTTCGGAGGAGCCGACTCTGGAGCAGTGCAACAAACTGGTCTTTGGAGGAAGGATCCCGGCAATTGAGAAACACCAATTGTGTCCTGGGGGAAGACACTTAACTGTGTACGCTTATGCATGAGTGTGTGTGTGTGTGTGTGTGTGTGTGTGTGTGTGTGTGTGTGTGCGTGTGTGTGTGTGTGTTTGTGTGTGTGAGTGAGTGGTTCCTTGATGTAAAGTGCTTTGAGTGCCTTGAAGTTGAGAACATGCTGTATAAAAATTTGACCATTTACTAATAATGTACCACTTTGGGGAGCAATTGTGAAAATATTAACTGATTTTTGTTTTTTGCGTTGACAGAGAAAACTTTGAACTTAACCTCACTTTTTGTTTCATGTGGATAATTACAAAAATATTAACCATAAACCAGGTCAACAGATCTGCAGTCTGACAGTTAGACAGCGAATTCTGAAGCGGATCTAAACCAAGTCTTAACCAGATCTAAACCAGGACTAAACCAGGTGTAAAAGCAACATGTTTAAATCAGAACTAAACCAGTACTAAACCATGTCCAAACCAGATCTAAACCAGGACTAAACCAGGTCCAAACCAGATCTAAACCAGGACTAAACCATGTCCAAACCAGATCTAAACCAGGACTAAACCAGGTCCAAACCAGATCTAAACCAGGTCTAAAAGCAACATGTTTAAACCAGATCTAAACCAGAACTAAACCAGGTCTAAAAGCAACATGTTTAAACCAGATCTAAACCAGGACTAAACCATGCCCAAACCAGATCTAAACCAGGACTAAACCAGGTCTAAACCAGGACTAAACCAGGTCTAAAAGCAACATGTTTAAACCAGATCTAAACCAGGACTAAACCAGGTCTAAAAGCAACATGTTTAAACCAGATCTAAACCAGGACTAAACCAGGTCTAAAAGCAACATGTTTAAACCAGATCTAAACCAGGACTAAACCATGCCCAAACCAGATCTAAACCAGGACTAAACCAGGTCAAAACCAGGTCTAAACCAGGTCCAAACCAGATCTAAACCAGGAATAAACCAGATCTAAAAGCAAAATGTTTAAACCAGAACTAAACCAGAACTAAACCATGTCCAAACCAGATCTAAACCAGGACTAAACCAGGTCAAAACCAGATCTAAACCAGTACTAAACCAGGTCCAAACCAGATCTAAACCAGGAATAAACAGGGTCCAAAGGCAAAAAGTTTAAATCAGAACTAAACAAGGTCTAAACCAGGTCTAACACTGATGTACACCAGACCTGTAGAATTAAGCCACATTACTGTTCACATTTTGTTGGCTGAAGTGCCTGTGCTGGCTGTAATCAGATCTCTAATCCATTTAGTGTGAGCGTGCGTGTGTTTGCGTGTGTGTGTGCGTGTGTTTGCGTGTGTTTGCGTGTGTGTGTGTGTATGTGTGTGTGTGTGTGTGTGTGTGTGTGTGTGTTTGCGTGTGTGTGTGTGTATGTGTGTGTGTGTGTGTGTGTGTGTGTGTGTGCTCAGAGGCTCAGGTCCAGCTCCACACAGATCATCTCTGTTATGAATGAATGAACCGTGCATGTGTAAACACTCACTCTGCTGTGTCATTATTCTGCTCTGTTGCACGGAAAAAGAAGACCTGATATACACGGCTGCATATTCAGAATACCGACCAGGGCTGGACTCATTCAGCTATTGGTGCTTTTCAGATTCTACAACGGGATGTCATACTCCCAGATCGGGGGCAAGAGTCAGTTTTCCCTATCGATTACACCGTACTTTGCCATGGAATATTCAAAATGTAAATACACAATAGTTGAACCTGATCATTTCTATTATTGACAAAAAAACAAACTCCAGTGATATGTACAGATCAACATTGCAGAAGACATATTTTAATGACGTATACCTTACCTTTACAATAATCTACTTATTAGTGTAGGGACAAGTTTCACATTTGCACTATGGAACTTTTTTGGTGGAAGTCTCCAATGGACTCGTTATGTAATTTAATTTGACTTAGCAGGTGGCTTAACCTGGCAAATCAGTGCTGTGGAAAGGCAAGCTCAGTCAAAGTTAGAATGCATGTTTTACAGGGGATCTATTTTAACAATAAAACACCTGTAATTGAATAAATGCAAGGTGGATATGTTTAGTGTATGCGGAAAATTCTAGGTAAAACAAACAAACAAATCACAACGCGATCCCCGTACATCCCTCTAATAAAACTACTGCACATCGCACCGGGTTTGTCAAGCTGTAATGTACAGTTTTGCATCATGTTTCTGTATATTTATGGAAAATTGTCATGTGGGAGCGTGGGTGATGTAGGCTTGTGGGCGGAGCATTGCACAGAATCCTATTTTTTCGTATTGGCGTCCAGTGATATCATTCCTTGACGTAGACTTCTTTGTTGATGTGTAATACTCGCTTATGTAACTTCATATCCGCTCGGGCCCTTTGTCAGTCTGCTGGTCTCTCTCCAAAGGTTGAAAGACACAATGTTTACAGTAGCTTTTAGTTATTAGCTAGTCCTATTCCTCTGTGAGCTCTGTGTGGCGTGAGTGCCGGGTTTTAAATGGTACCACACTGGCATTTCCACTTCTGCGTTGGTATTTGGTCTGTTCCCTCGCGGCGTTGGTGCAATTGGTTTGTGAGCAAATAAAAAAAGATAAAGTACGCAGTTACTGTGGGCTGGAAATATACGCGACCTGGGGGTTAGGCGAGATCTGGTAGATGCAGTTGGAGTAACTTATGGAGCACTGCAGTGGGTTTGTCCACAATATCACCAACAAATATCAGCGAGTGGTAGGTTTTTTATAGCACAACTGTCCTTTAGGCAAAACTTGTAATCTTTTGCGAATGCATTTTAACTTCTTTTCATTGTTCTATTATTAAATCACTCTACAGTCACAGCTGCCCTGGGGTAAACCAACAGGAGACCAGGAATTTATACTGTGGCATTGCTTTTCCCCCCCCATCAAATACACAATAACATAATGAAAGTGTTCTCAAATAATAGTTCTTTTTAACCGACCAGTGTGTTGTCTACACCTTGACAAGTTTCAGATGCTCTCTGGATGGTTCTTCAGGAGGGATGTTTCAATGACTTATCAGCTGTTTTACACAGATTTTGCCCTGTTCTTATATGGAATAGCGCCATCTGCAGTCCAGCTTCCCCAGGACAGCCTTCCAGGTCATTGAAAGCTGATATGCCCCCCCGTCCCTGTTTACTGTCCAGTGGGCTTATTTCTGGATCTGAACAGCCTCCTTAATCCATCTCGAAAGAACATTGCTTTAAGAATAATACTGGAAGTGGAAGTGGCAAAAAGTGGCTACATCTTCTGTTTCTTCCAAAATCTGACATGTTACTGAGATCCAGAGTTCAATATTACAGCAGGACCAAGCAATTTTTTACCTGTTTGTCTCCATGGACATGTTATTGCTTGTGACACCATCTACCCAAGTTACAGTTCAGATCTGTGGAAAGGTGACCCAGATCCCAGTAAGAATGCATGTATATTTGGAATAAAAAACATCTGTAACTGAATAAGGTTAGTACTTGTAGGGGAGACTATAGGGAATACCTGGTACCACAGTGGGGCAGCACCGACTTTAGTGGAAACTTTTGTTGTTGGCTAATTTTGCATTGCATTATAATCACCTCTAGAGTACATATACATTATTCAGATCCTTTAGTGTTCTCCATATCTCACAGACAATATATAGCCCTTCTCTAGAGCTTAATACAATCCCTTTAGTTTAATTCCGCATTCTAAACAGTGTGAACTCTCTGGGGTCCTTCTGCAGACCAAATATAAATTCTCTCCCACTGTTTCTCTCCCCGAACTTTCCACTGCACTGTTGACGCCTCTAGTGAAGGACTGCATTAGACTATATTACAAATGTTGTGGAGATTTTGGGCCATTTCTATTTTTCAAAATGGCAGAACCAAAACCACGGGAGAGTCAGAGCTAGTTCACTCTAGAAAATAGACCTCCCGTTTAAGCGATGAATTCTGGGAGTTATTATGTCTCGTCCGTCTGGCCCCAAAGGCGTGTCTTGACCCCATTAGAGTCCATGCACATATATTTCCCATAGTACATTGGGAGCGTCCTGTACATTGGAGACTCACTGTATCTATAATGTCCCTAAGCCCATGCACACACAAACAGACGCTTTAATGAGGCCTGTATTTAGATCTCCTTGGATGTGAGTTTTAAATAGCATATGTTATCTGTGTAAACAAGGAATGCATTTTGTTTTATCTTATAGTTGCTCAGAAACTTAACAAATAAATAAATAAATCCTCTGGAAAATAATAATATTGGATTTATATAGCGCCTCTGAAGACACCCAAAGCTGTTCCCAGTGCATTATTTATTCACTTCGTATTTGGTGGTAAGATACTACTGTAGCTCAAGATTGATCAGTATGGGTTTTTTCATTGCCGATACTGTTACCGATTGTTTAGAATACAGCGCAAGCCATGGCCGATGAGTTCTTCCAATATTCTTGGGCCGATTTTGATTATTTTCCTGTGTAGTTATGTTTTGTGCAACTCTTTGTATTGAAGATGTATTGTGTAACTTTTCTGGTGGAGGGTCCGTCAAATGCTTTTCTCCATGGAGATGTTATTTCTTTGTCTGGAATGTTTCACATTGTGGAATTAAACTTTTCTATCATCATGGAGACCAAGCCAGACCAAGTCACAGGTCAGATCTGTGGAGAGGCAACCCCGCTCACAGTCAGAATGCCTGTTTTTCTAGGTATTTTTGAGCTATAAAACCAACTGTTAATGAATAAATGTAAAGTAGAGCTGTTTAATGTCACACTGTGGAATATTCCAGGCAGAGCATTGAAACCATAGAAACAAGCAGGTGACGGACACCCAACCAAAAAGTTACACAGTGCACCTTTAAAGTGTTAATATAAAGCTTGGTGTGTATTTTTAGGCAGCAGACTGACCAAAACAAAAATATCGGCCTGTGCTGGAGATTTAAGGCCCATAGCCCATCCGCTAAAACCTCCAAATATCAGCGTAATATATCGGTGTATCTCTAACTATAGCCACGGTTGATGTAATGGACTAATGGAAGCGAGGAGGTCAATTTGCACCACTCCACACACACTACATGCATACTAGGCATGGGTGAAGTGTCTTGCCGAAGGACACAATGGCAGAACTAGGTCTAAGTGACCAATCTCTGTTGAAAAGTATCAATTCTCATGCAAAAAGATCAATACTTTCTCAACAAATGCTGTTTTGTCATCAAACTTGAATTAATGATTGAAATCCTTAGCTCATGTTTGAGATTCTCTGCACGTAAATGTAATTTTGTCCGATTAGTTCAAGCTGCGGTGGGGCAAAAATAATGATGACAAAAACAAATTAGACTGAAGTGCTTTCAAAAGCATTGGGCTGGATGAGAGCCATATAGAAGCAATTGTCTTTTAAATGAAAATTAAATGTTAAAATGAAGAACTGTTGGATGGGAATAGTGTGAAAAGGGCAGTTTTTTTCCTGTCAGAGTTTTATATCAGAGTAACAGTCTCAGTGGGCGGAGCTTGAAATGTTTTTCAATAATAATAATGCATTCAATTTATATAGTGCTTTTTTGGACACCTAAAGTGCTTTAGTTCATTTTCATTCACTCATTACTCTGTGGTGGTAAGATACTATTGTAGCCACAGCTGCCCTGGAAATCAAATCTACCAATCTATACCACTGGCCCCTCTGACCACCACCAACACTCATTCATATTTGGCAATGTGGGTGAAGTGTCTTGCCTAAGGACACAGCGACTCACTATGGCACCTGTTATTCCCGGTGGTCTCCTGTAGTACTGACCAGGCCAGGCCCAACTTAGCGTTTGACGTCTGATGAGATCCGGCTTTGACAATGGGCTTAGGCTACTGGTTCAAAATCATGCGCGGATGTATTAATCAATTCAAACAGAAATAATGACACACAAAAAATACCAAACGCAGCTGCTAATTTGTCATTTTAAAATACTTAAATCTCCATTGTTGCCACCAGAGGGCGATAGACACCCAAGCATTTTTGTTGAAATTGAATATTCATCCATTTAAGTAAAAAATAACAATAATACTTAGGTGTCACATTCCATAATAAAGCATTAAATGTCCGCTTTAAAGGTGCTGTACCTGATTTTTACTCTATTAAAAATACAAAAAAAAATAAAAAATACAAAAAAAAAATTGTTTTCAAACACTGATTTACAGTAGTCCAAAGTTATTCCTATGAGTTTATAAGCGCTTTCCACAGCTTTAAGAGGCCAGTGCAGAGTTTTACTGTGAAGGTAAAGCTAACAACAATTAGAATGCTAACGGTGCACTTCCTGATTATCGGGCAATACAAGGTTTTATTATTAGATGCAGACAGTACACAGCAAACTCACTTAGCACATAATAGCCTGCATATTTCGGTTGAGTTCTTCTCTCAAACAGAAAACTCTGTTCCACCTTGTGATGTCATGTGGTAATACAGGAAGTGCTCCACTGCATTTTAAACTCCATACACCTCTAGAATCACTTGGATAATTTCAGCCCTAGAATTACAAACAAAAAGTAAAAGTACCTGTTAACGTGGAAACTACTACGTCATGACATCACAAGGAGGAACAGAGCATTTTGAGTTTTTTAGATGTAGACAGCCAAATAACATGTGTGAATGAAACACAACAAAACACAACTCCAGGTATGTGTTTGATGAGGTCACAACATTATAACATGGCTTAAAGCTGTATTGTGTAACTTTTTCTGGAGGAGTTTCCGTCAAATGCTTTTCTTCAAGGAGATGTTATTCTTTTGTCTGGAATGTTTCACAGTTTGGCATTAAACCTTTCTATTTTCATGGAGACCAAACTAGACCAAGTTACAGGTCAGATCTGTGGAAAGGCGAACCCGCTCATAGTCAGAACGCCTGTTTTTCTAGGTATTTTCGAGCCATAAAACCACCTGTAATTGAATAATTGTAAAGTAGAGCTGTTTAATGTCATACTGTGGAACATTCAAGGCAGAGCAATGACATATCCATGGAGACAAGCAGGTGACTGATCCCCAACCAAAAAGTTACATAATGCACGTTTAAAGTCACAGTCAATTTTTGCATAATGTAAGACCTTTAATGTCCACTGAGTATTCCAGCCACATCTTTTCTATCTAATATAATGTAGTTAAGTTGCTTGTGGTGTCTGGTTCCTTGTTGGAGTCAGAACAGAGTAAAACCTTCACAGTGGAGACATGCACTCTCCAGCTCATCTCCAGCTGTTTGCTCTCCTCGGGATATTTACACTAACTTTATTTGGCTGGAGTCTGCCTGAGCATATAAAACACAAGAGCACACAGCACAGCGCACATTTGCTTCTCGTATCACTGAACACCTAATAAACCCAAAGTTGCACTGTGTAACTTGTTCAACTTGTTTCTATGTTTGCCTGGAATGTTCCACAGTATGGCATTAAAGAGCCATGAAACACCAAAACCACTTTTTTTTTTAAACTGATTAGCTGTGTAAATGGGTTTAAAATAGAAGTGTATACCTATCCCTGGCCTTATTTTGGTATTTTAGTGCATATTTGTTAAAAATCTATCTTTTGGGTCAAAAGCCGTGTCTGTACCGGCTACATTTGAATTTCTGGGTTGGACAAATGGCCGCCAGTGAGTCAGATGCAGGTTATTACGTGACAGGC
This sequence comes from Taenioides sp. WSHXM2023, assembly GCA_029959045.1. Taxonomy (NCBI): domain Eukaryota; kingdom Metazoa; phylum Chordata; class Actinopteri; order Gobiiformes; family Gobiidae; genus Taenioides; species Taenioides sp. WSHXM2023. Next base: position 6,331,620 of record CM057086.1, on the reverse strand, counting down.
ACAGCCGTTTACGGTCAGCTCAGGATCTATGGGCGGTACATGAGTTGCCCCTCTTAGCCCTGCCTACACCTCGCTGCGCTCCGTGGCGAAACTCGCATCGCTGTCACTCTCCATTGGCAGTATGCTCTTGCTCGCGATTAACAATTATAACTTTTGAAAGGGAAAATACATAAAACAGAAAGCTAAAAGTCATGAATAGGTTTAATATGGCCTTGTGGTGTCACCTGCTTGTCTCCTTAAACTGTAGAATAAAAGTTAAAAGCTATACTATGGAACATTCCAGGCAAAGCAATAACATCACCATGGAAACAACCAAGTGGCAAACCCTCCATCATAAAAGTTACACAGTGCACCTTTATGTCACTACCAGGTCTGATGCATGTACCAAAGTTCAGATTGATTAAAGGTCCTGGATTACGCAAAATGGATTCGGGAGTTATGTTTTGTTTCAGCCACATATGTCCAGAGCTCAAAATGCTCAGTTTCACCATGTGATGTCATGTAGTGGCAGTTTTCATGTTAACACAGTGGAGCACTTCCTGTATTACCACATGACATCACAAGGTGGATTGTGTTTTATATTTGAGAGCAGAACTCAGCCTAAAGGACGCCACACACTACAGGATTTTTTGGTCTTAAACGACAAAAAGTGCACACAACAGACGCGAGGAGAATCTGATGAGACACATGTGAGGAATACTCTGGCCTTTATACTTTTAAAAAACGTTTCAACCTGGATTCACAGCGTTGTTTTGTGGATTGGGGGTCATTTTTTACAGAGGACAAATTCTATGGAGAATATGGATGAGATGCTGCAGGTTAAATTTACAAGAGGTGAGTAATAACAAGTGTTTTCCTGAGTTTGTATCTTGCACCTGTGTCCGTCTCTCCTCTGCCCCTGATGCTTTGTTTTATTGGCTGTTGCTGTGGTTTGGTGGTTACGAGCAGCTCAGAGTCACATTGACACCACACATATGCAAATCACATATGAACGCACAAAGTCACACCTCCCTGAACTTGGGGAGAAGCAAATTGCAGTCAAAATCGGGCAAAATCTCCTATGGCGGCCTTAAATCTGCAGGGTTTATGTGTTAAACATGTGTGAATGAAACAAAACACAACTCCAGGCATGTTCTTTATGACAAAACAACATTATAACAAAATCAGAAAATAGCATAATATAGACCTTTTAAGAAAAACAGGACAGTTGCCATAGTGATTAACAATTTGAAATTAAATAGTATAAAGCAGGGGTTTTCAAATTGGATGACTGTGAGCCTCCTCAGAAAACGATGCATTTTACAGCTAATACACACACGCACAATCACCAATATCAATACTGCTGCAGATGTGAACAGGACCATTGTTTTGTCTTTGCGTGTGTCGTGCCTCCCTAGTGGCTGCCTTTGCCACCCCTTAGGGGAGGCAGGCCTCACCTATTGAAACCTGCTGGTATAAAAGGCAAAGATCTCAAAAGGTCAAACATCATGACTTTATCCAGGCTTCTCAAACTACATACAAATATATATCTTGTTGACTTTGGGCCTTCAGAACGCAGTACTAATTCACAGAAGTCCTGGTTGCAAATCCGCTGACAAACTTTATTTACTTGTCCCAGCTAATACAATGACACAGTGTCTTTGGGGCCAGAGATATTTTTATTTTGCTGATGTGCGTTTTCCCAAAGGTCAGACTGGATCTTGGAATTCCGGTGAAATTGATTTTTATAGTTCCCACAGAGTATACCTGCTTATATTATCCAGCAATACCTTTATTAGCTCCAAATGGCCTTGCTGTGGATTATTTACCGATGCGTTGCTACGGTGGTGATCCTAGCGAGATCTAACTGCATTTTGAGAGCTGCAATTCAAACATTAGCAACAAAAGGCGATTAGCTCAGAACGGCAGGGGGTACAACGGTGTTAATTAGCTAAATGAGGTAATTAGCATTGATCTATAGCCCAAACACCTTCTCTCAGATTAGATCATAAGCTGTTAGTGGAAGAGGAGAGGGAGTGTACGCTCAAACGTGCAGTGTTTTGTCAATGTTGAACACATATTACGCTTTTTGGTCTTTAGGAAAAAACGGAATAAAATTCAACGGAAATTATTGCGTTTTGTTCATCGTAAATTGCAATTTTAACTCTAACTATCTGCTGCTGCTGCCCCCTGTCTTTTCATAGTGGTATTTCTCCTTAGCAAGTGGATTTTATGTTTGATTTTTTTTAACCTTATCTGTATGACACGGAGTTGAACTTTTAAAAGAATGGAGCTCCACAGTGACCGCTTGCTCTGGTTCCAGAAGTCAATTTTCCACTCATTTTCCCCAAATACTTTAGAAATTACGTGTTACGAGGTTGCTTTAAAGTTCAAAAAGGACGTTTAAAGGTGCATTGTGTAACTTTTCTGGCGGAGGGTCCATCAAATGCTTTTTTTTCTCCGTGGAGATGTTATTGCTTTGTCTGGAATGTTTCACAGTATGGTATTAAACCTTTCTATCTTCATGGAGGCCAAACCAGACAAAGTTACAGGTTAGATCGATGGAGAGGAGACCCCACTCACAGTTTTTCAAGCCATAAAACCACCTGTAATTGAATAAATGTAAGGTAGAGCTGTTTAATGTCATACTGTGGAACATTCCAGGCAGAGAAACGACATATCCCCAACCCAAAACGTACAAAAGTGCACATTTAAAATGAAAGATTCTGCAAAATGCTTTAATAACTTAGCGGTTTATAAAGATTCAAAAACAGATTTGAAATAAAATCAGAGGTCTTGTGGTCATTGGTTACCACATAGCAGCTTTCAAACTTTTAATATTATTTTTTTTTTATATTTTTTTATGAAAAACAGAATTAGTTCATTTGAAACAGTTTGCAGAGCTCCAACGTTCTTCCTCATTTACCTTATACATTCAGAGCATCCTAATGATTCACCTCAATGAGTTTATAAGCGCTTTTAACAGCTTTCACAGACCAGAGTTTTGTTGTCACTATAATGCTGACAAATATTAGCATGCCAACAGCACACTTCCTGGCTCACAGACGATAAAAACACTTCATAATTAGATTCGGACATGAGATTCGGACATGAGATAGCTGCTAATTTTGTCCAACAGCATGGACAAAAATCAGATACAGACATTTTTATTTAAGTCAGAAAACACAAAATATAGACTTATGCAAATGTGTCCATGTGTAAAGCGTTTTATTTTCATAGAGTCTTAAAAATGTTCACATTCTAACATGACTAATACTATATGTCATTATTGGAGACTTCATCCAAACAATGCTCCAGTCAGAGAGTGAGGAGAGATTTGAGGAGCTTTAATGTCCTTTCTTGTGTCTTTTTATCTGTCTGTCTGGTTATCTCATATTATATCATAGACGCAGACATAGGCTGTGTCCGAATGTCCCCCCTAGTCCCTAAACCCCTCATTCACTACATAGGCCCGCCCTCATTAGTGTACTATATAGTGTACTCGTTCACAGAGAGATTCGGACACGCATCTCTCTACATTCTCGTCTCGGGCTCTGACGCCTATGTGAAAAAAGCCCGCTAAACTCTGATAAAACCTGATTTCTGTCATAAATCAATAGATTAATAGATCAGACTGGCACACAAGCGTTTATGGATGTAAACGGACTGGATTATTTTGTCTGAAATGTGGAAATTATCGCTCTTTTATGCAGAATCACGAATCAACAGTGCCATAAACCAGCACTTTCATCAGCTACATTCAGTCGGGTTCAGTCAGTTGTGTCCAGTTAAACACATGTCGCTGAACACCTCTCTCGCAATGCTTTGTGGTCTATATTGCCCACTCTAGTGACCACCAATGCCCACTTTTTACCAACTGGACATTTGGACACCCCTGAAAATGGCGTGACCCCTAGATAGAGCCCTAAGTAGGGAATAGTGTGGACATTCGGACACAGCCAGTTACTGAACTAACAGTTATACTTGAGAATTTACGACATTCATACTTTATCAAAAAAGATGGTCAGCATTCATTTTTAAAGCAGACCTATTAAACTTAGACTTAGACAAACTTTAAAATTATTTGGATACAGTAGCTCACTCATCACAATATAATATAATAACAGAGTAACAAAAATAGATGATGTACCAAAAAGACAGAAAGAGAGGTGTCAAATGAGACATAATTATAAAAATGTATATGTACAAGCCAAAATAAAATAGAAAAATAAGTTATAAACTATAAAATCACAGCTATATACAGGAGACAAGAACGATATTCTGCAAAATCAACGTTTTAGATTGTTTACTCTTCTCATTTACCCGTGGAAGTTGTATTTAAAGTAATTCATGCTTGAGTTATCTTTATTCTCCTGTTTTCTAATTGCCATTGCTCCTGTCAAGGTATTTTTAAGCAACAGAAACACCTGCAACTGAATAAGATAAGTTTAATGCTAAAGTTATGTGGAACATTCCAAACAAAGCATAAACATCTCCATGGAGACGAGCAGGTGTTGAAAAAAGCAAGGTGGTGAAACGTGACATATGTGCGTCTGTAAACGGTCTGCAAAATGTACGCGACGGACGGGTCTGCTGTGCATGTTTAAGGTCGATGCAAAATAACACATGGAGAACATGCAAACACAGGATTTATGGCTGCATATGTTTAGTCTGTTTAATGGAGTTGAACGTTTGCAGATGTTTTTAAATATACGTGAATAATAATGTACGAATAATACTGTATATAACCTATAGCTCAAGTGTTCACATCTTTTAAATACAGTGATAGAATGTAGTAAAGTAAAAGTAATAAAGCGTTTAAGTACTTAAGTAAAAAAAAAAAAAAAAAGCTATAACATGTACTTAAGTACATTTTAAAGTGGGTACATTTTACTTTTACTTCACTACATTTGAGAGCAGGTATATGTACTTTCTACTCTACTACATTTTTAAACTGGACTGAAACGTAAAAGTATTTTTTATGATAGTTTGAGACCTCCTGAAAAGGCTGAGAGTGTATTTTGAACAAATCTGCAGTTTGAGCAAACTAAAATACAGTATACAAATAAAAACAGCTGAAAAAAAAGATAAAGATAAATTCTGTTCAAATTCAAATACAAATCTGTTCCAAAATCAGTTTTGAATATCTCAAAATCTGTGCAAAATACTTTTACTTTTTACTCTTAAATACATTTATTAACAGGTACTTTAATACTTTTACATGAGTATTTTTTTGTACTTTTACTTAAGTAACAAAATCAAGTACTTCTTTCACCACTGGTTAAAGGAGAAATTTTATGCAAACTTGACTTTTTAGAATTTTTTTTTTTTGTCATTAATCAATTACTATTAATAACAATAATTACTATTACATCATTATCATTAATAATAATTATAGCAATACCACTACTGCTACTGATAATAACAATATAATTTAACAATGAAATTTCATGGAAAATATAGCGTGATTAAGTTGACACTGGAAAAAAAAGAGCTCCCCGTAGTTGGTATTTGGCAGTGGACTTACTATTTGAGGTTATTTGAGGCATATGTCTTACATTCTCACTTCAGTTAAATAATTCTCCCTTTTTTCCCACATTAATTGTCCCAATTGTCCCTGACCTTTAATTTTAAATGTGATTTGTTCCATTTCTTTAGTCTTCTTAATCAGATTTTTCCATTTGTCTATAGTTGGGCTGTTTCTTTGTAATTACTTTCAAAGCACTTATCCTCAATATCCTGAACCCATATTTGTCTTCTTTATCTGAAATTTCATTTGGTTTCCCAAGAGTATTACCGTTTTGTCTACTGCACCATGTAGTTTCAACAGTGACGTGCGGTCAGAGGAGGCAGGGGAGGCAGTGCCTCCCTTGTCAATCATGAAAAGAAGAAAGGATTTATTATAAATTCAAATAAAAAATAATAATTATCCGCTTGTATGTATTTATTATTAACCCTTTCTCCAGTCCAAAATTTTTTTTTTTTTCTTGTTTCAATAATTGAATATGGCAGAATTTTCGTTTGTCCCGTTCAAATGCAAAGAGAAGGTGCGCCGTGAGGCACCAGCCTCCAGTGCCTCCAGCCGCTCGATCCTTAGCAAAGTGGCTAAGTTGGCTAACCCACTGTATATTGCCGATAAATGGCCCTCAAACTCTCTGATTATATGCTCTGTCTTTCCGGAATCTTTATAATGTATGAAATGTATTTCTGTAACGTGTTCAGGCTCGCAGATCAATCATAAAACCTCAGTAAAAAGCTCACCAGGGGAGGCAAACAGTACTCAGGCCTCAACATAGAGGGCGCTTGTGAGCACAGAGATTCTTGGCCTGCCGCCGCTATGCGCCGAAACAACTACATCATCTTCTTCGTTCTTTTTTATATTGCACTGGGACACCTGTGTCTTTGATGACAAAGTCCACCAATGTGCAGAGGGATTGTAAACAGTGGAACAATTTTCTTTGAGACGTGCTTTATTTTGATTTAGCCTAAATGAAATTAAAAGTCCTGCTCACGATATGCGCGAGTTGACCCAGGACCCGCGGATCGCTAAAAGCGCAACTTGAGGAAGAGAAGAGAAATAGAGAAGGAGCGTGCTGTTTTCCGTGCTGATGAGCACCTACATTTTGTACAGTTTGTCCACAGCGTATCAGTGAAATAACGTATCCAGCGTGAACGAGGCGAGCCGCGTGCCTTCATGGATTTGTTTTCACCTGCTGCAGTGCACAGGAGAGATGAGGGTGCGCTCACGATGACACAGGCAGACTCCCAGCATGATCCATGCTTATTTATTCACAAACTTTCTTAAAAAGCGTGTTTTTCATGAGTGATTTGGAGATTTCAGGCAAGATACAAAAAATCCAAGTACGACGCGTCCACATTACGCATAAATGCACAGCTACAGAGCGCGCGGGAGCTGCTTTGCTATAAAGCATATAAATTAGTCTATTTATTGCAAAAAATACCTTGTTCCCAGTTTTGAAATACTGAACAACAATCATATTTTATTTTTCCTTTTTTTTAATTGAAGTTTTTGTTCTTTTGAATTAAGAATATAGAAAAGCCCTGGTGTAAGTAAGTCTGCTGCACTGCTGCATATAATATATAGTTGTTGTCTATCAAATGAAAAGTTGGAATGACCAGAAGATATGGGAATAATTTGCTGAACTTTCCCCACAGTTCCTCCATCACATTGATGATACTGATATTTGATATTTACTTTGTTGAATTGGTGTTATGAAATATCTCATTTGACATTTCCATGCAAATTCTCTCTAGAATTAAGAAGCTGTTTGAGTCATCTTTTCTTTCTCTTTCTTCTCCCGTTTTCACCTCCACTGCTTTGTTCTTGCTTCATTCTCTAATTTTATCTTCTTAATTCGTGATACACATACGATTCACCTACTTTGTGTATTCTTTTTGGTACAAATAAACTCGCTAGTGTGATCTGCAGCGATCCATCAGAAGTGCAGACAACTTCACGGCTCTTTGTTGTGATGACATTTACGGTGACGTCCACTCCCATTGGACACCGCCGTTTTTTAACATAGAACTCAGCGGACTTGTTTCTTATACTTTATAACAGTCACAAGTATGGAAGATAATTTGTTCCATCAGATTTAGAATTTTAAATACCGCTCACCGCTTGAATTTTTTAACTCTGAAAAACTGTTTGAATTCTTTTTATTCTGAATTTTATTTGATGAAATTTTAAGTATACTTTTTAAATATGTTTCCATCCATCCATTTTGTCCCGCTTATCCAGGGCCGGGTCGCGGGAGCAACAGTCTAACCCCGGACTCCCAGACTTCCTTCACCCCGGACACTTCCTCCAGCTCCTCCGGGGGAAATCACAAGGCCTTCCCAGGCCAGTGGAGAGACATAGTCCCTCCAGTGTGTCCTGGGTCTTCCCCGATGCCTCCTCACGGTCAATATGTTTCAAATTCAAAATAAAAATTTCACCTTTTAAATATTCAGCACATATATTTTCAAAGTTCACAGTGTAAAATTCGCAGTGAAAAATTTCACAGCAAAGAGCGAAGATGTGAAAGCAGAAGCAATGGATCCTGTGTGAGTGCGGAGGACAGAGGCTGTTTCCTATTGCAAATTTTACACTCTGAATTTTGACTGTTGAATTTGAGGGCTTGAAAATATTTGTGCTGAATATTTAAAAGGTGAAATTTGTGTTTTGAATTTTAAACAGTTTGAAAATGTACACTTAAAATTTCAGCAACTAAAATTCAGAATAAAAATAATTCAAACATGTTTTTACAGAGTTAAAAAATTCAAAGTTCTCCTTCTTCTTCTTCTTCTTCTTCTTCTTCTTCTTCTTCTTCTTCTTTTTCTTCTTCTTTTCTGTTATGTTGTTTCCTCATCACAAACATCTGGAGTTCTGTTTTGTTTCATTCACAAATTTTTAACACACAACCCTGCATATTTAGGTTGAGTTCTTCTCTCAAACTGAAAACACTCTGTTCCACCTTGTGATGTCATGTGGTAATACAGAAAGCTCTCCACTGTGTTTTTAAACTCCATACACCTTCACTAGAATCATTTGATTAACTCCAGCCCTAGAATTGTCAATCACTATCAAACAAAAGGTGAAACGTAGCTGTTCACTTTGAAAACTACCATTTCATGACATCACAAGGTGGAACAGAGCATTTTGGGATTTGGAGATGTCAGACGGATAATAAAGGTTTACTCAAACATGTGCAAATGAAACAAAACTCACCTCCAGGTCTGTTTTTGAGGATGCAACAACATTCTAACATGGCTTAAAGTCAAGTTTGCATCATATTACTTTTAACACTCCCTGCTTATCTCCCTGTACTGTATAATGCTTACCTTTAAGTACTACGAGTATTTGTATAAGTACTTAGTTTCGCTGTAGCCCCCACCTCAGCAGTGCTCCCTCTGCTGATTGGTCTTTTTCTTTGGGCTGAAATTCTCTGGCTCAGGTCCCGCACTGTCCAAAAATGTCAAGACTCTTTCTTCTCATAAACCCTTTGGTCACAGATATTAACACATGTTTTTGTGTGTATTTGCACAACACACAGATACTGGACAGACACGCATTTACCGTGACAGAACTGCTGAAATACAGTAAAGATCGCATGATTCACAAGGTTTTTTGTTCGGTTTGTTACATGTGAAGTTAAATGAAAATGAAATGTCGGCAAAGTGGTGACGAGATAAAAAGAAGCATACGTAGAAAAAGTTGTATTGTGTTATTTCAGTGGTATGTGTGGGTTTGGTGATCCTTTAGGTAGACTTAAAGGGCTCACGTTAGAATCAGTTGAATAATTTCAGCCCTGGAATTGCCAGTCTCGCTGAACTAAAAGTAAAAGGAGCTGTTCACTTAAAAATTACCGCTTCATCACAAGGTGGAACAGAGAATTTTGAGCTTTGGAGATGTAGGCGAATAATAGAATATATGTGAATGAAACAAAACACAACTCCAGGTGTGTCTTTGAGAAGGTAATAACATTATAACATGTTTTAAAGTGCACAATTTTTCCATAATTCAGATAATATTCAGATTTTTAAAATACTTGAAGTTGCACTATTTAACTTTTTGGAAAATGTGCCAGCTGCTTGTTTCCACGGAGATGTGATTGTCTTGCCTGGAATGTTCCACACTGTGCCATTAAATATATTCACAGAAAAAATGCACAGTTGCCAAGGACTAAGCAACAAAAACACTTACAATTGAATACATGCAAGATAAGTCTAATGCAATTATGTGGAACATACTTGACAAAGCACAAATATCTCCATGGAGACAAGCAGGTGTTGAAAAAGCAAGGTGGTGAAACGTTATATATGTCCAAAAGCCTGCTGTGCATGTTTGAGGTTGATGATGCAAAATGGAGAACATGCAAACACAGGACTTATAGCTACATATGTTTAGCCTCTTTAATGGAGAAGAACATTTGCAAATGTGTTTAAATGTATGTGAATAATACATTTCCTATAGCCCAGGTGTTCTTATCACATCTATTAAAGGACTTTTCAAAGCTTTTACCATGTTATAGTTGTTTCCTCTTCCCATTTAACCTCTTGAAGATCTATTTAATAATATTAATAATAATAATAATGGATCATTTATATAGCGCTTTTTTTGGACACTCAAAGACACTTTACAGAGAATTATTTATTCACTCCACACTCACTGGTGGTAAGTTACTGCAGTAGCCACAGGGGCAGACTGACGAAAGCGAGGCTGCCAATCTGCACCATCGGCCCCTCCAACCACCACCAACACTCACACACACTGTACTTTCATACTAGGCAATGTGAATGAAGTGTTTTGCCTGTGGAGAAGCTGGCCAATGGAGGCAGACTCTGAAAATATTCCATTTGTCCCAAACAAAAACAGAAATAATACATATTTACCAAAAATAACTGCTCAAAATTAGGCACAAGCAACAGAAATTAATGAAACTAAAAACCCCACGTGTACCCGGCTACACTGATGTGACCCTCCTCAGAGGCTGAGCTGAACTGTTTTATAGTTCCCCCACAGAAAGCTCCTCCCTCCAGGTAAGTCCACGATCTCTCACCAGGTTGGATATAAGGCAACTTCACTTAACCCGCTGAGTCCCCTTTAAATTAAAGTGCTTAACATAATCTATAAACACTGAAACGTCCAAATCAAATGTACAAAACCAAACAAACAAAAGGAACTGAAACCAATTCTCCTCCACATGGTCTGGTCCAAAACCTCCCCCCAGAGGCTTTAAATATGTCCGACTCAGGGCACGTCCTCTTTTGTCTCCACACCAGGTGGAGCAACAGGTGAGTAGAGAGGTGTCTGAAATGTTTAACTAAATGGAATAGATTTAACCAAACAAAATATATTTAAAATAACTTAAGTGTGTTGTGTTTTGTTAAAGGAACTAAACAAAAACTAAATAAAACAAACCCGGGATAGTTCTATTTAGTAGTTCAGTTGATTATAAGAAATTAACAAATATGAAATGAAATTAAGGTGAGTATACAGGGACAAAGGTGCTCTTCGTCACATTGCCAAAGGACACAACAACAGTTTTTTGTCACCGGCTCTCCTGTGGCAACTGTTATTCCCAGTGGTCTCCCATCCAAGTACTAACTGGGCCCGGCCCTGCTGAGCTTCTGAGATCTGACGAGATCAGAGAGTGATGTTTGAGTCATCTTTATTCTCCTGTATTCAAGACGTCATTGCTCTGATCTACCACCACTTTCCCCTCCACTGGTACATGCCCATTGCTCTGTACTTCATTTGGACAAAAGTTTATTTGGACGAAGACCAAAATATTCGATCAAATAAACTTTTGTCCAGTTGACAAATTGAATTTTTCCTTTTGCCATGGATTCTACCTGGACGACTGAGGGATTCTACACACTGTACTTCATTCACTAATTTTATTTTCTTAATTGGTGATACGCGTTGGATTCAGCAGCATTGCATAATCTTTTTTTGTACTTTTTTATTTTTTAAAGTCTAGCGTGATGTGCAGCTATCCATAGTCCTATAGTCCTAATACCTCATTGCGTGCTGTTTAAAATCAATATTGCAATTTCAAATGTCCAAAATACAACATAGTGATCATAGTGGTAGATTCTAACTCCAAAATCCAAACAAAAGCACTATACTGTATATCTTATTCAAACCGTTGACAAAACCATAATTACTCATGCAAGAAGATTACAATTTAGACTGAAAATAGCCCTTGTTTATGTCCTCAGCATTAATGGTAGTGTCCAACTTTGACGCTGCAGTAATAAGAGGCAGTGTTTGTGAGTGTGCAGGCGGACAAACAGCAAATGAAAAACATGACACACACAGAATTGATTTATGGATTACGGAGGTGGTCTGAAGTGAGATAAGTGCGTTTAGTCGGCAATAGAAACAGCACGTTCCCTCTCCAAAACAAACGGCCATTTTATGTCCAGCTGTTCACCGTCACTGAGGTAGAAAGGCCAACCACACTGTCGGAGGACAACGTCTGCATCAAGAGTTGTTAGAACTTAAAAGTTTTAGGTAGAGTTTGAGAAAAATATTCCTAATGTTGTCTCATATAAATCCTTATTATCGAAATAAAATCAACAGTCGACTAATACAAATTTTGGTCGTCTAAAGGCCGCAACACTACAGGAGAATTTGCACGATTTAGGCTGCGATTTTGTTCTCCCAGAGTTGTTCTCCCAGATCGCAACCACCAAACATCAGCAACGCTACGATAACAGATGATAAAACAGGGCGTCAGGGGCAGACAGAATGATGGACACACTCAGGAAACAGCGAAAATAATTGTTACTCACCTCTCGTAAAGTTGTAAATATAAATTGCAGCATCTCATCCACAACTAGGAACTACCCTCGTAAAAAGGCAAGAGTAGTTCCTCAAGTGTGTCTGTTTGCTTCCTGTGTACTTTATCACCAGCCGTCTGTGCATTAAAAATCATGTTTCTGAAGTGTTGCACCACATTTCACAAATAATAACACAGTTCTGACTTGTATCTAAACTAGAAGTGCAGTGCTCTGATCTTTTCAACACTTAAGAGTCTCAAAGCGAGTGGTTTTACTGTAGACAGGAAACAGCTGATGCAATCGCGCTCATACCTGTGTACCCTGTGGCCCGCTGAAGTCTTTGCGATCGGCGATTTAAAATCTCATAAGATTCTCCTCGTGTCTGTGGTGTGCGCTTTTTGTCGCAAATCGTTGAAGACCCAAAAATCCTGTAGTGCGTGGCGGCCTTAAGACTGCATCGACCGATTAATCGAGTAAAGGACTTCAGGACTACAGCCCTGTTGGTTGGACTTTGTTCTGAATTTTACTGTTTCCTTTTTCACATTGTTGTCACTGTGTTCTATTTTAGAAAGGACCACAAGTTTATTTGAAGTAAATTAGAAATGTTAAATTGGTTTTGCAAATCAGGGCCACCATTTTGACAGTTTGAAACCAAAATTGGTCTTTCTTTATGGAGTGCTGGAGAAAATTCAAACTCCGCAGAACCTTCTTGCTGTGAAGCGCGAGTGCTAACCGCCTTGACTAAAACTAAGATGTTCAAACAAAGGTGCATTGTGTAACCTTTCTGGTGCGCCTGCGTGTCTCCATGGAGATGTTGTTGCTTTTCCAGAGTGTGTAAACTTATCTGTCGCCATGGAGACAAACGGGCGGTGCCAACAGGCCAAGTGACAGTTTTTTAAGAAGCAATTAAAGCGCCAATAATGAAATGATAGATGTGTTTAATGACATACTGTGTAATATTCCAGACAACGCACTAACATCTCCATGGAGACAAACAAATGGACAAACCTCATTATAAAAGTTGCACGGTTCAGCTTTAAAGTAGCCCTACACTTACGACCTTTTACCTTTTGTGTTGTTCCGCAGATCTGATAACATAACTGTGTATTTCCCACACACCCAGTGTACAGGCTTTGTCAAATGTGTGTTGTTTCTGTTCACACAACACACAATCTTAACTCCATCTAGGCTTTAAACACACACACTATTCATGAGTGTAAAAGTGTGTGTACAAACCCGACACTGTATGTTTAACGCAACTTAAACACACTCTGGTCTATTTTTACCATCACTGTTTGATTGTTTGATTGTGTGTATGTGCATGTGTGTATGTGTGTGTGTGTGTTGTGTGTATTGTGTGCTGTGTATGTGTGTGTCTGTGTGTGCGGGTGTGTGTGTGTGCATGTGTGTGTGTATGTGCGTTGTTTTTGTGTGTGTACATATATATATATATATATATATATATATATATATATATATATATATATATATATATATATATGCATGTGAGTGTGTTGTGTGTGTTTATATGTGTGTGTGTGTAAATGCGTGCATGTATATGCGTGAGTGTGTAGTGGGTGTGTGTCTTTATATGTGTGTGCGTGTTGTGGATGTGTGTGTTGTCTGTGTTTATATGCTTGTGTGTGTGTGTATATTCGTGCGTGTATATGTGTGTGTGTGTTGTCTATGTTTATATGCGTGTGTGTTTGTGTGTGTGTATATTTGTGCGTGTATATGTGTGTGTGTGTTTATATGTGTGTGTATATATGTGCGTGTAGATGCATGTGTGCGTGTGTGTTGTGTGTGTTTATGCGTGTGTATATGCATGTGTGTGTTGTGGATGCCCGTGTGTTTATGTGTGTGTGGAGTGTTGTATGTGTTTTTGTGTACGTGTGTAGATGTGTATGTGTTGTTTGTCTATTGTGCGTCCAACTGATTGCAGTGTTGAAGCCTCTGTGGACCATAGCTGCTGCTCGGATGAACTGATGCTAATCTAGATCCAGGGAGGGATAGAAAAGGGTTGTGAGCAGTTTTCCCCTTCTTTTCTCCATCCTCCCCTCCCCCTTCCTCTTTATCATCCCTTCCCCTCTTCTCTCCTCTCTCCCTCTCTCCTCCTTTCTCTCTTCGCTCCCTTATCTCTCCTTCTTCTTTATTTCTCTCTTCTCTTCCCTCTTCTTCCACTTCCCCTCCTCTCCATCCTCTCCTCTGTTGCTCTCCCCTTCTTTCTCTTCTTTCCCTCTTCTTTGTGGTCTCTTCCTCATCTCCTCCACTTCTCTTCCTCTCCCTGTCCTCCCTCCACTCCCCTTTACCTCCTCTTCTCACCCTGTCCCTTTCCTTCTTCGCCCTC